>CAIGRS010278281.1:0-11099 GCA_903798395.1 Fraxinus floribunda
TTGTCTAAATAAAGTGGCAACTACACAATTATAGTACTCAGTAGAAATCATACATCAATCCCTGTGGGTTCGACAATCTTCACTTCATCATTATATTACAAAACTTGACACCGTACACTTGCGGCATTTTTACGTTGTATAAAACGCGTGACAGGATGCTCGAATGTAAGCCGGCAGATACTCCTATGGATTCAACAACCAAACTAGGAGCTAAGGAAGATTGTGCACCAGTGGATAAAGGCATCTATCAAAGACTAATGGTAAACTTATATACCTGTCTCACACCCCACCAGATATTGGTTTTTTGTCAGCATGGTAAGTCAATTCATGAATAATCCAAATGAAGAACATATTGAGGCAGTTTATAGAATCCTAAGATACCTGAAACTAACACCAGGTAAAGGATTTTTTTTTTAGAACTACCACAAAAGAGAGATATTGAAGTATTCAGTGATGGGCAAGATTAGTACAAGACCAAAGGTCAACTTCAAGATACTGTAAATATGTATAGGGTAACCTGGTTACATGGCGAAGTAAGAAGCAATCGGTTGTGTCAAGGAGCAGTGCAGAAGCTGAATTCAGGGCAATGACACATGGCATTTGTGAGGGAATATGGCTAAGAAAGCTGCTAAAGGAATCAAAAATTTCAGGTGAAGAACCTATGAAGATGTTCTGTGACAATCAGTCAGCAATTAGCATTGCCAAGAACCCAATACATCATGATAGAACAAAACACGTGGAAATTGATCGACATTTCATAAAGGAGAAAATAGAAGGGATAATCAAGATGTTGTGCCTACTTGTCTGCAAACATCCGATATTCTTACCAAGGCTTTGCCAAGAAAAAGATTTGATGATCTGAGTTCCAAGCTGGGGTTAATAAATATTTACCGTCCAACTTGAGAGCGAGTGTAGAATTATTGAAAGATTTAATAATTAGTTTGATGATCTGTCTGCGTTATTAGGGGCTGAGATTGAGGAAATTTACAACTAACAGATCAGTTTTTGGTTCCACGAGTTTAGAGAATTCTGGTAGCCTGTTACCAAATCTTTAGAAGTGTCCGTGTTTATTGCTTTCTGTTTTAGATAGGATCGATTCTATTCTAGTTAAGTTGTAAATATCCCTAGAAATTAGACGAGTATTATTGTCTATTTAAAGGGGAATGTAATTCTTTATTCAATATAGTAGATTATTATGTTCTTCCACAAACGACATAAACCAAGCAAAAAACAGACTCAAGTTCATATTTTGATAAAAAATAAACACATCTAACCTATTTTCTTATGTATCAGTGCAACAAGAAATCAAACGCGGACATCACCCTTTTGCTTTATTGGACCATTTACTTATGTTTTATTTAGTTGGATGCGTACTATGGGCCGGCCCAAGCCCTTTTTGTCTTTAGGGTTGTTTTTCTTTCTATTTATAGTTGGTATTGTAACTTGAACAAGGATACGATGAATGAATGAAATGAATTGTCCCCCTCCTCTGCAGACTGGTTTCTCTATCTCTGCTAAATATTTCCATTGATGCTACACCGAATTTGGCATCAAAGCTAAAACCTAGTTTCCTTCATCAAAGTAGCTGTGATTGCAAATTGTTTTGTACAAATTCATTCACTTGCCACTCGATGTTCTTACCACTAGCAAAACGTTCCTTAAATGCTACTTAAATTTGCGCTCTAGATCTATGATCCTCGAACTCGGGTACGGGTATCGAGTACAGGGTACGTATCTAAATGTCAGATCTTTTATTTTCTAAAATGTATGATATGAGGACATTGCTAAAAAGATTCCAAATTTTGGATACGGGTACGTGGGTACGTATTTCAAACTTCAATTTTTTTACTAATCCAGTATGTCATTTTGAATAAACCAAAATTAATTATTTATAATGAAGGAAATTCGTATTTGATAAGGGCTTAAGACGAATAAAATAGAATTTTGGGATTTAGTTTTCAATAATGAGAATTACTAAATGTTATATAAAATAGAAAATGAGGAATTTGATTGTAATTTGGATTTAGTAGAGCACTAAGTAGCACTATATGGAACCCATTTCATTTTATACAAACAAAACACTAAACCACCGATATAGAGAGAGAGAAGGGGAAAAAAGCAGAAAATGGAAAGAAAAAGAAAGAAGAAAAAGAAGGGAAAACCTAGTGTCGTCGTCCTTCTCCACCCTCTCGGCGACGACGCTAGGTTTATAGAAAGCAAGAGTGGGAAAGAAGAAAAGGAAAAGAAACAAAAAAAAGGAAACAAGAAAAAAAAGAAGCAAAAACGATGAAATGTCTGGTTGAAACTTGAAGGATCTGATATATATCCTATACCCATACCCATGTCGTGTCGTGTCTGACATGGATACTCAAACTATTTCGAAGAGTCCGAGCATCAGAGCTCTAGAACACCTGCAACAAGCTAACTTGTTTTCTCAACTACCGTCGTTTACTCATGGCTGCAAATCCAGTTGAGATCTCTCCCGCCACCAGAAACTACCACTGTAACATTCTGCTGTGCTTATCCAACGATATAGAGAGAGAGAAGGGGAAAAAAGCAGAAAATGGAAAGAAAAAGAAAGAAGAAAAAGAAGGGAAAACCTAGTGTCGTCGTCCTTCTCCACCCTCTCGGCGACGACGCTAGGTTTATAGAAAGCAAGAGTGGGAAAGAAGAAAAGGAAAAGAAACAAAAAAAAGGAAACAAGAAAAAAAAGAAGCAAAAACGATGAAATGTCTGGTTGAAACTTGAAGGATCTGATATATATCCTATACCCATACCCATGTCGTGTCGTGTCTGACATGGATACTCAAACTATTTCGAAGAGTCCGAGCATCAGAGCTCTAGAACACCTGCAACAAGCTAACTTGTTTTCTCAACTACCGTCGTTTACTCATGGCTGCAAATCCAGTTGAGATCTCTCCCGCCACCAGAAACTACCACTGTAACATTCTGCTGTGCTTATCCAAAACCCATCTATTAACTCACATATTATACACAACCCTAAATACAAACCCAATAGTCACAGACCCAACCCAAAATATCCATTCCTCACAAACCCATCACATATAAATAACCCAGCCCTAGAAGCCCATAATTGGTCTAACTCCACATACATACCCACAACCCAAAATATCCATTCCTCACAAATTTTATAAATGTTTTGATTTATATAATTAACACGATTTCATCCAACATTTGTATAAACTCTAAAACTCATGTATTCATACTATATGCNAATTTTATAAAAGTTTTAATTTATATAATTAACACACACGATTTCATCCAACATTTTTATAAACTCTAAAACTCATGTATCCATATTATATGCTCCAACTTTGATTTTTTTGTATTTTTGTATTATTTTATAATTCTTTTACTTAGAAATTTTGTTTTTTGTGAGGCTTACGCCTCAATCCGTCTCGATGCTTATGCCTCGCCTCATAAAGAAAAACCGCCACAGTACTTAGTTTCGCCTTTTTAAACTTTAAGTGACACTATCCCTCTAGACTTGATTAACCTTCTTTTGGATTGTGCTCAAAATAACAAAAAGAGGCTTCTCCTATTGCATTTAGTGTTGTGGAAAGACTCTGACACGATCAAACCCTACGAGCTATAACATCTTTAGAGGTTTGTTTATATGATTATTGTGCAGTTATATCCTCCATTTTCACAGAAATTGAGAGTTGAGTAGTGTATTGTGCCCCTAGTCGTGACCACATCTGAAGTCGATACACTTAATATTGACATAACTTCCTCAATTACACGAGATTCCACGAGTTGTCAATTGGCAATTACTCGATTGTACACTTCCTATTGACATTAGGATGTTGCCTACTAATTATCAACATGCTTGTTATCTCATCATATTGAAAACGTTCCTAAATTTCGTGCCAAGTTAAAAAGGGAAATTATTTTCATTCATGAAATTTTTGAACATGCTTGTTATCTCATCATATTGAAAACGTTCCTAAATTTCGTGCCAAGTTATAAAGGGAAATTATTTTCAATCATGAAATTTTTGAACTACTTTCGATGGGAAATATAAGTTGGGGAACTCCAGTGATAATTACTAAACTTTTGCATGTTTCTTTGATCCGATTAACTAAATATGTGAATAAAAAGTCTTTGGATCATTCATATAAAGATTTTCTCGTTAACGCCATCTCACTAAAATAAAAGTTATATTTTCAATGTTGAAGAATTGTTTCCTAATCTGGCCCATTCGAGCCTTCAATGGTTACAATTTTTTTTTATCTACGAGGCAGTCTCTAGTGTTAGTTTCTTATGCTTCTCATTATGCAGAACCAAGTGAAGATTTTAAAGATGATTTACATGAATGTTTGCTACTTGGATTCCAATACCAGCTCTTTATTAGGAGAGATCATCCCCTTTAGCCGGTTCATATTCTTGGGGAAAAGCTGTAGTAATCATTGCTATTGGTTATGAAGTTTCGATATTTGGTTCTTAAGACAGATCATCCCCCATGGCACGAGTTCAGCCACTTTGCTTATGATTTGGTGCTTGATTGCAACCCTTTTTTTTGTCCACTCGACGGAGTCAAATTTTTCTTCCACCCCAGGAGAATTGAGACATCACCCTTTTGTTTTATTGGGCCATTTACTTATGTTTTATTTAGTTTGGTTTGTTTTATGGGTCGGCACAAGCCCTTTTTTGTCTTTAGGGTTCTTTTTCTTTCTATTTATATTTGGTATTGTAACTTGAACAAGGAGACGATGAATGAATGAAATTGTGGCTTGTTGCCAACGTTTTCTCCTTTCCCCTCTTCTTCTTCTCCTTATACTGTCTTCTTCTTTAACTATTTCTGCCTCTGATTTCTTCTTTCTCCTCTACAGACTGGTTTCTCAATCTCTGCCGAAAAGTTCCATTGATGCTACATCAAAATCATATTGTTGCTCCCTTCTAAATGAATGTCTTGTTTGACTTTGTATACAATTTTCATGTAGCTTTTCTTACCTTGATTAATTTGCGATAGATTCCATAAATTTTCTGATAAAATTTCAACACTTGCGTAAATAATTTTGATAAAAAAGAAATTTGTAAATAAAAGAAAAGGAGTGCAATATCAGAGGACAAGAAGTCTTCAATGGTTAAAAGATATATCAGCATACATAAGTCTTGCAACATATTAGCGCAAAGAAAAAACTATAGTAAAAGTAGAAAAGGTAGGTATAATTTTCGAAAGATCCAAGCATTTCTCTTGCCCAGATATTAGTTCTTCTTTTTCTAACGCACAGTTCAAAGCAGTTTTTTGTTTATTTGATTACAGAACACAAAATTGTTGTTTTAGATTCATTTTACCAGACATGAGAAAAATATTTTTCTCATCATACGTATATCCTTCTCAAAAGTTATTCCTTTCTTGTGCGAAAGCAAATGATCATGGACGTGCCTGGCTGAGGTGGGATAATAAGTTATCCTATATAAATGTAAGTACATCTTAAAGAAAAAAAGAAAGATATCACGACGGAGGAAGATTCTTTCACTACCTATACAAGATAGTTACAAGAACGAAGGACATATTTGAGAATCTACAAACTATGGAGTTATTTAGTACATGAGTCCTACTTATAGGAGGGTGTTTGAGCATAAATTATTGATCAGTGTTTTACTCATTGTTTTAATGCCACTTTAGCTTGTTATTTAGTTGTTCTGGAGTGTTTTAGATTGTATTAATGTGTTTTTTGATGTTATATTTATAGGTGTGTCAAAAGTGGTGAAAATTGTAGATTGAGTTAAAAAGAATGTGGAAGAATACATGAAAAAAATAGAATACAGCAACTGGGCACCGCACTGCCCGGCCATGGAAGCAGAAGAAACAGAAGTTTGGTGCCGTAGCGCCAGAAAGAACACCGCGGCGCAGCTGGGCACTGCAGTGCCTAGCCATGGAAGCAGAAGAAATATTAGTCTGGTGCCGCAGCGCCAAAATGAACAATGCAGCGCCGCGAAGCCAGGCCACCGACAAGAATAGAAATATTGATTTTTTTGGACTCTTTTCTTATCCCAATCCGACCCTAACTCCTCCAAGACTTCAAAACACTATAAATACAACCCTAGAGACCACTTTATAGAGGGAATTCAACAACGCAAAAAGCAAGAGGCAAGAGATCAATCAAGAGAAAGGAGGCAACAACGATAAGAATTCAAGCATCAAACTAGTTTTTATTTCTTTTCTCCTCCATGTTTTGGATATTGAGGGTGTGTTTGAGTCACATTATTTTGGAAGAATGTATTTTTGGAATAGTAGATTGATGGAAAATGTGCGGTGGAAAAATAAGGAAAAGTTATTGATGTGATGTAAAATATTATTTATTGAAGAATGTGCAGTTGAAAATGAGTAGAAAAATGAGAACGAAAATTTTAATGTATACCAAACAGGGGCTGAATTTGATCATGTCTACTTCATTAATCATGTTCTAAATTTTCAATTTAGGATTTGATGTAGCCCAACCTTGAGACCATATTTTGATTTTATTTAGTTATTTCTATAAAATTATCCTTTTCGTTTATTTGTGTTATTTGTTTAATACTTTCAATTACCCGATCAATAATTGAATGATTTGATGCTACTCAATTTCGGCACTTGAGAGAGGGAGATTTAGGTTCGATCTAAGAATAACACAACCTAGATTTTATAGGTTTTGAGAGAATATAATATCCTTGAAGGTTCCACTTAAGAACCATGAACTTAATAATTTCTAGATTTTAATTCAAAACAGAAATGTTGGAATTAAAATATAGAAATAGTTTTTATTCGGCACTCGAAAGAGGGAGTAGAATTATATTAGGGTTTTTGCTTATAAATTTAGAAAAATCAATTAGAAATAACAACATATTTGATTAACATTATTGATAGTAAGGTGAAATCATGCCATAGACTTTCTCATATTGATTTATTAGTTCAAATTTGAATAATATTGTTGAATTGTCATCACATTCATCTTATTAGATTAGTTAAAGCCAATGATCACAACATTCATTTGTCTAAATAAAATAGAAGCTAAAATAATTATAGTATTTGGTATAAATTGAATTCTCCATACTGAATCACATGTTACAAAACTTGACATTGTACAGTTGTTGTGTGTAACAATTATGGTGTAATTCTAAGGTGAAAACGAGTTTAGTCTTATGCCAAGCTTTACCCGATTTAGAGATTAATGAAAGCTATAGAGAAGAAACAAAATTCGCACATACTTATAGATTTAGAAGAAGTGTAACGCCCTGACAATTTTATAGAATAAAATTTTTATTTGTTTTATATGCTATATTTAATATATTTTTTTTTTTAAAAAAATGAGGATTAAAATGAAATAGGTTTTAAATTCCTATCTTGTTTGAGCCAAATAATTAAATATTTATAGAGCAAGATTTAGTTTATCAATATTAGACTTGTTGGATAGATCATATTAAATCATGTTTTTTAGACTCGATGAAAGTTAAATTTGGATAAGTTTGAGATAAGTTAGAGCCAATAAAAGAATAGATAGTCAGCGGTCACGTGTTGTGGTAGTTATTGGCTAAGAATCACTTTTTGTTATGATAAGTACACGTGTCATATTATGATTGGTTTATTAAAAATTCAATTCTTATCAAATTTGATAGACACGATTTTCCATCCCAATTGTACCATGACTCAACCACTATTTTTTTTATATAAATACTGTGCAATTGTCCCACAATTCATCACAAAAGAATTTTACACCGTAGCTTTCATAGAAAGCAGCGGTAAATTTCAAGTATATTTTTTTTTTTTATCAAAAACTTGTTTGATCAATCAATGCAAGATATTTTTGTGCAAGTGGTTTGTTTCCTAATATTTTTATATTCAGTAATTTATACATGAATTTTCGGTGGACCTTCGGGTTCTTTATTTAGAGATATGAGATCTTACGGAATTTAAGATGACTTAAGATGGGTGTGTCGCTTGGTCATCGGTATACTCCATAGGAGAAGAGTGGTATGAAGTGTTTATTTGATTGTATACAATTGTGTACGAAAATTGCACGTATTTTACTGGGTATTTTTAAATACTCTTACAAAATTTTATAAGCTAGTTCGGGTTGATTCGAACAGTAGCGGCATGGTAAATGCGGCTGCCAAGAGGAATCGAAGAGATAAAACATTAAGTTTATTTTTTTCTTTAAATTATAAGTCGGTTTAATTTGTTCAGAGACAGTTATTTAATTTGTGATTATATTTTCATTATGAATATTCTAGTCATTTTTATTTAAATAATATTATTTTATCGTTCACAAAAATTGAATTTTTGGTAACAATCCAGCATTTGTGAAATTTTGGGATGTTACAAGTATGAATGTTTCCAACTACTATTGTGAGTGCTAAGATGTATCACTGGTGTGAACAATATATATGATAAAGCAATCAAACATGTTAGACTTAGTGGCAGTAGAAATTCAATATATTCCGCCCCTGTTTGACACACATTCTTTCAAAATAACATTCTTCAATAAATTAATATTTTCCATCACATTAATAACTTTTCCTTACTTTTCAACCACATATTTCCCATCATGTCACTATTTAAAATACATTCTTTTCTCAATAATATTCATCAAACACACCCTCAATACTACAAGCTGGCATCAAGGTTTTGCTTTGAGTCCTTATCTTTATGCTTTAGTCAACTAATGATGCATGTACAAGATCAAGTCCCTTGGGTATACATTATTAGCTGATGATACAATTTTAGGTGATGAGACTAGGAGAGATATAGTACGATAGAACTTTAAAGGTGCTTTAGAATCTAAATGTTTTAAGCTAAGGAGGCTAAGACAATAAATAAAATGTCCTTTTCGCCATTGTAGCTATAAGGACAATAGCAAATCCATGATAGAAGATCATGTTCTCCCAATGTATATATCCACGAGGTTTTTCTTGGAATTTAATTTATCCTTTCTAACTCCTAATTTAAGAACTTAATTTTCTTATAAAAATCTCCTTCAATCAACTTGAATTCTTGAATTGAAAGAAAAATATAGTTCATTACATTTAACACATAATTTGTAACGGCCTAAATTTTATAATTTAAATCGCTACCAAATTTATTTATTTCAACAGTGTAAGTATATGAAATTAATGGGCACAATTTAATTGATTGAAGAAAATTATAACCAAATAAAAATGTATTCCGAGTAAATATTAAAAACCATGCATATCGCATTTTAGATAAATAATAAAATATTAATTCCACTAATAAAGTATAACATGGATTTAAATTTAAAACATGTCTTAAATTTCTAAATAAAAATCCTGATGAAATAAAATAAGAAATTGCTGAAATTAAAAATGCCTTGTTACACTGGATATTTTATTGAGTCTCATGAATCCAAGCACAACGATCGCATCTCATCGCCCACCATTCCACGCCCGTTCTAATCTGTAAGAAATAGGGAAAATGTGAATATATGAGAATACTCAGTATGATACGAATTTTTTGTGCAATCCCAAATAAAAATATTAAATCATGCGTCAAAATATCATACTGTCATATCATATCTTTAGAAATCAATAAGACCTCAATAAATATCATATTTTTGGTACCGGATGGCCATAACATGCATATCATCTCATCTCATAACATAACTTTCATGGGCATAATATTTATCAACATGAAGAAATAAATTAAATGGGACAAACCACTTACACCTCGTAATCCTACCTCGTTAGATCAAATAACTCTTTTTTTTGCATTCCAAATTTTATTTTTCTGCCTCTGCTATTGTGTCATATATATGCCTATGTATTTTTGTTTGTGCCATTCCCCATCGTGTCATATATACATATATATACATATATATATGTAATTAATTACGAGCTATGTAACGAGCCCAATATTGATATAATTATTATTGCTCTATCAAATCTAAATAGTTGGGCCAAATAAAATTGAATTAATACATAATCACTTTAATCTCCGTTTTTTTTAAATATAAAATATAACACCTAGAATAATTAAATTTTATTCTATGAAATTTTTGGGCTCCACAATTTTCTCCCTTGAAATATTTTTGTCCTCGAAAATTTACCTTGACTTAATCGAAGATTTTTGGATACTTGACTTGTAAGGTCCATGATCTCGCTATTATACTTTGACCAAGGGAATCTCTTTATTTCTTAATTGGTTCACTTTTCAATCCAAAATCATTGTCGGGATTTCTTCATATGGTAAGTCTTTTTGTACCTCCAATATCTGATAATTTACTACATGTTTAGGATCGTGGATATATTTGCTAAGCATTGAAACATGGAACGCATTATACACTGTCACGAGTTGGGGTGGTAAGGCAAGTTGGTAAGCCACACTACCAATCCTTTCAAGAATTTTAAAAGGTCCAATGAATCATAGTCTCAACTTTCCATTCTTATTAAATCTCAATACACACTTCATTGGTGCTACCTTCAGAAAAACTTTGTCACCTACTTCAAATTTAAAATCCTTTCTTCTACCATCTGCATACATTTTATGTCGATCTAGTACTGCCTTTATTCTTGTTCTAATCTTATCAACCGCTTCAATTGTTCGTTCAATGATTTTAGGACCCAAAATTCTATTCTCTCCAACCTCTTTCTAACAGATAGGAGATCTGCACTTTCTACCATAAAGAGTTTCATATGGGGCCATACCTATAGCAGCCGGAAAACTATTGTTATAAGAAAACTTTACTAATGGCATATGTGTCTCCCAACTACCACCAAGATCCGAAACACATTCCCTCAACATATCTTCAAGAGTTTGAATGGTTCTTTATGATTGTCCATCCGTCTGTGGATGATATTCCATCCATCTAATAGTATCTCGCACGCACGCCGCTTCCACTACACCAAAAAAAAGGCTTTTGCAGAGGTCAAAAAATGCTGCAAAAGACCTTTTGCAACGTTATTCCAAGTGTTGCTGAGGTTGGTATTGCCATGGAGGGAGGACTTTTTGTAGTGTTTATTCACCATTGTGAAAAACTCTTTTGCAACGTTTTTTAAACGTTGCAGTAGACCCTTTTGCAGCGTATTTTAAACGTTGCAGTAGACTTATTTTTTAACAGTTATGGTAATTGAGTAATTGA
>CAIGRS010278308.1:0-22382 GCA_903798395.1 Fraxinus floribunda
AGCCAATTATGTCACTTTCTATCTTAGCAAAAAAGAGAAGAAAAATAAGTAGAATTTAATAAAACTTAAAAGCAACGGGACGAGCCGTTTGCACTTTGCAGGCTCGCGAGCTCAACTCGATCCACGGATGACTCAAACTAATTTTAAGAAGAGCCGTGTGTCAAGTTGGACACCCTTTTTTCACGAGTCTCGTTTTTTTACTCATTTTATTAATTTCTTTTTAAAAAATGAGAATGTTCGTGGGCTCGTGTATGGTTCAATTTGACCAACGAGTCCCGTGTGCTAAAGGTAGAATCGAGCCTAATTTATGAATATAAGTCGATCTCAAGTATCTAAGGTCATTGTCGAGCTTGCTAAGATATGCGATTCCACACGTGAATTCTAAATAAATAAATATTAGAAATTCAAATGATATATTTTGCTTGTATGATTGTCCAAAGTATACTGTAATATAATTTTAGAATTTTTTTTAAATACTTTTCATTTCAAGCCCCTGTTTGATGGCCATTTTTTCACAAATATAATATTTTGAATAATGTTTTTTAGGAGAATGTGTGATTAAAAAATAGAGAAAAATTTTGGATTTACGTACAAAATATTTAATTGTGTACATATATGGCTGAAAATGAGTATGTCGATTTTTTTTTTTTTTTTTTTCAAATAATGATTATAAAACTGGGGCTAAGTATGCTACCACATTATTGGTCACTTTCATTCTTGATCACTCTCCGAATATGAAGAAACTTTTGAGTGTGGAAAATATATCCCTTGTTTCAACGTTATTTTTTTCAATTACACACTTTTCAATAAAATAATTTTACACGTAAATTAAATTTTTTTGCTTATTTTTTAATCACACATTCTCCAAAAATCACTATTTCAATATACATTTTTAACCAAAAATGGGGCTCAAAAAATGGCGTAGTCACATATTAGTCCCCAAATTATAGTTTTATTTCCTACTCCGGGAGAAAAGGAAGTAATGTGTATATATATATATGTGTGTGTGTGTGTGTGTGTGGGGTTGCATCCAACCTTGTATGATATTATTTAGAACATGTTTGGCATGACTTTTGTTTTTACAAAAATATGTAGAAAAAAGTGTTTTCAAAAAGTAGTTGTCAAACATGAGCGTATGCTGCTGGGTTATTAGTCACTTTCATTCTTGATCACTCTCCAAAGAAGAATAAATTTTGAATTTGGAAAAAATAGTCACATATGAGTCCCCAAACTATAGTTTTATTTCCTACTCTAGGAGAAAAGGAAGTACCGAATATTTCGATCGAGTTTATCTTATACTTGAGTACATGAAAGAAAAGAGACTTCAATATTCAATTGCCTACCTTTTTTTGTTATTTCTCTTTCTATCAAAGAATCATTTTTACAAAAATATGTAGAAAAAAGTGTTTTCAAATAGTAGTTGTCAAACATGAGCGTATGCTGCTGGGTTATTAGCCACTTTCATTCTTGATCACTCTCCAAAGAAGAATAAATTTTGAATTTGGAAAATATAGTCACATATGAGTCCCCAAATTATAGTTTTATTTCCTACTCCAAGAGAAAAGGAAGTACCGAATATTTCGATCGAGTTTATCTTATACTTGAGTACATGAAAGAAAAGAGACTTCAATATTCAATTGCCTACCTTTTTTTGTTATTTCTCTTTCTATCAAAGAATCATACGACCAATTGATTCATGCATGATAACTTCGGATCGAAAACGTTTGATCAATTCCAACAAGTTTTGCTTTTGAATTGAAAACTTGCTCAAATTGGATAATATTATTTAGAGCATGTTTGGCACACCCTTTGTTTCTACTTCTGTTTTTTTTTTTGTAGAAAAGATTCCCTAGGAAGCTATGTTATGTCAACTTCTTCAAAAACTTTTGTAACCAAACAATACACTTCCAAAAAATTATTTAAACATATTCAAAAATAACTTATTAGTATCGGAAGTAGTTTTTTACTTTTTAAAATTCCTGCTAAATGGGTCTTTAATCATGTATTTATTGTATTAATTCCCCCAATTATCTCTAAAATGAATTATTATTTTCATTTCTTTTCATATGTACAAAAAGATCTCTAATTTACACTAAAATAATTCATCATAATTTTTGCTACTTGATCAATGCATCTATCTATATGGTATATAATTTTTACGTTATTATCTTTTCTTCTTCTTCTTCTTCATAATTATCATGGTACATAACTAGAAGTCAATTGTTGAAAGGATGGTTGATATAAGTTGAACTCGTAAGGTTCACAAAGCCTCTGTATGGTATTGATAAAAATAAGATATTTAGTAGATTTTGATAGAAGTTAATGAAATGTATGATTGAACTCGCTGTAAAATAAGTCAATATGGGTTTGGTGAATTGGGTCCAAGTCCAAGCTCAAGAAAATGTTGCTTGATTTGATCAGTCCAATCAAATTGACATTATCGATACTCAATCGGCTAACGTGTAACTCCCTCCACCGCATATGTATCACGTAATTTATAGATATAACAAATATAATTGTTTTACATGTTTCAATAAATGATTCACATGCCTGATACGGAATTCATTAAAGAAAGACTTAGCTTCTTGTCAATTGTTACTTTGAGAAATATACTTATCAGTTATGATTTTATTACTTGACTGAATAGCCTTTTCTTTCCCTAATTATGCTATCAGAAGCGATTGTAGAGGTAATGAATCTGTGATTAATTTGCAATTAAAAACCTTCATATTTTTTTTGTAAACTAATCATTTTTTTTAATGATGGGTATCTCTATAAGATCTTCTACATGGACATGACCTTCCATAGAATATACGATTTCATCTCTCAATAATTAATTGTTTCACTCATAATCATCTTTGTATGATTCATGCATCTTTTGTTTTGATGACATTGTTTTGATGAATTCAATGTACGTACGTTACTCAAAAGAAATCGTGGACCTAACAAAGATTTTCTTCGTGACTCGATTCTTGTTTTACAGCATACTTGACTTGGATGTCGCGTTTAGCAAATGCAGAACAAAATAAGAGAGTACTTATAAACGAACTTCCAAAAATGAAGTACTTTGCTTATTATGCAAATGAAACTTTATTTGAAAGAATAAATAAATTGGAGAGGGACGATTATATATTTCTTAGGATCATTCTTCCCAAACAATAGTTGTCGAACGGGGCCTTAATAAAAATGTTTCTTATGGGTGAAAAAGGTTTTAGAGGAAACTGATCAATTGTAGCTTTCTAAAAACTTTTCAGAAAGAGGAAGTTATTTTAAAAATTAGTTTTCAAACACTAATTAATGTGTTTTACAAGTATTATTTTGATAAATTTGAATCTTAGTACGTCTTCTCATCTATCTTACCATCTTCATCCTAACGTTACTACCCAATTTGCATGAAGCTACGTTTTCATCGTGTGGCATATTGGATTGCTTTTTGGTATCCACTTTGTACATGAAAGAATGCTCGAGTAGACACATTCAACTTCTCATGTCATTTGATTAATTTGTTTTAATTTCAGGGGCGAAGATAGGGATCTTTAAATTATTATGATCTTAGCACACTCTTAGAGTCCGTTTGATTGTAGAAGTGAAATTTGGGTGGAAAGAAAATGAATTACATGGAATTGAATTGCCTAAAATTTGTTTTACTGAGAATTGTAATTAATTGTGTTTGATTGGTATAATTTTCCACCTGAAAAATGTTGAAAGTTTGGTGTCCACGTGACTTTGTATTTCATGAAAATTGTCCATTAAAGTGATAATTTTTTTTTTACCATTGAGTCTATAATTTGTTCCAATTGCCCAAAAAAATTAAAATTAAAAAAAAATTATCATACCGAAAACTATTCGTTTGACTTTGTTTTCCATGAAAACTGTCAATAAAAATGATAATTTTTTTTACCGTTGTGTCTAGAATTTTTTCCAATTACAAAAAAAAACTAGAAAATCAATTACCACAAAAAACAAAAGAAGACATTTTTCTTCAGAACCAAGAAATTAGGCGAGTGAGGGGGTGGGGAGGGAAAACTAATTCCAGGAAAAATTTTTGCTATCAAACAGACAAACACTACAAAAGGTGGAAAATGGAAAACTTTTTCCAACTTCCAAGGAAAATAAAGGGAATCAAACATGGCCTTAGATATTTTGTGAAATATTGTTTTCCAACCCAATTAGTTTCTCATATAAATATAATGATCTTAAGTTTATTTTATTTGCAATCGAGTCCTCTAAACATGCAAAGGAAATGTCGAAATTAGTTCTTCATTTGCAAATATAAGAAACGTAAAGGACTAAGTTGTTATTTCCTTTAAAATGTAAATCCGACCAAATCCGATTAAACCGGATTGAATTAATGCAACGATTGACCAAAAACAAAACATACCAGGAAAAAAAAATGGGGAAATTTTAGAAAAAGCCATCGAACTTTCTTTTCAACTACAAAAAGGCACCTACTTATTCGAAATTACCAAATTTAGCCTATCAGGACATGTTTTAGCTAACTTCCCGTTCCAATGGGATATTGTGATTATTTAAGTGAGTAGTATAAAAATTCCCTTGAACTTGAAATTTTAATTGAATAATAGATAACATAGGTATATAAAAATATTTATTAATGTAATTTTCTAATTATCGAATCAAATTCATTATCGAGTTGCACTCACGTCTCACGAGAATATGAAGGTAGTTATGGCATAATTAGCCAACCTTGTATTTTACAATAAAGTGATATAAAGAGCTGCAATGAAATAACTTATTAATAAATCTTCATCGCACATCATGGGATCAAATAAAGACTTTGAATTTCTACCAAGTTGGTACTTTATCTATCTTATCAGTAGTTGACAATGTTTCGACAATATCTTCTTCTTGACGATGGCTAGTACGAGATGTTGAACTAAAAATTTAATTTAATTTTGTAAAATACAATAGTTACGAAAATGTTTCATACAATTCTACTGAATGAATACATTTGCAAAATTCTCCTCCCACACTTTCAGAGCAATTTGTCGTCAACCAATGAGTGAAGTGAAGCAGGTGTTGTCGACACGGGGCACATGCTCTCGCATATACATCAATTGTAGTTTATGATTTTTCTATTTAAATTATGCAAATCAATAGAAGAAAATTCTCGAATCCGACTGGAATTTATGGAAATAAGGACCAAATTAACCATTTTAAAAAGATGGAGGACTTCTTTAAACTTTTTCCAACAAAGTAAGTGCAAATGGGTTCATATTTTCATGTGAGCCTAGCACAAAAAATAATTGAAAATTAACCGTCTAATAATTTACTTAAAATTTATTTAATTATTCTTTGACTTTAACAGACAACTTCTGTTGACTCAATCATTATTAATTATAATACAATCCTTTAATTTACCGGCAAATTGAGAATTAAGGAAAAAAGTAAAAGAATGTGAAATTCGAGGACAAAAAACAATTGTTTGAGTAAATTATGAACAAAAGAAACAAAATATCTCGAAGTTTTCAAAGTTAATTCTTTTCATTTTGTACCCCACTCCCAGATGTGACGCAAGCCTGACGTAAGTTATGATCTCATTAATTTTATAACTACTTCGCAAATTTTTTTTTACTTTTAATCATAATTTAAATAAATGAAGAAACGATTTTTAAATAAATTTTATAGCATTGCAACAATACGTATTTGTGTTGTTTATAACTTTCCGAGAAATGCTATATGTACATTCTAAAGTGTACATCATGCTTGACGTTAGTTTTGTTTTTAAAAAAATTGTTCGGAAGGAAAACTACTTTATTTTGACAATTTGACCACGACAAACTGTCAAATTTTGGTATACACCAAGCCCATGTTTGGTACATATTAAAATTTTTATTTTTATTTTTTACTCATTTTCAACACACATTTTCAATAAAATAATATTTTCCATCACATTAATAATTTTTCCTTCTTTTTCAACTACACATTATCCATCAATCTACTATTTCAAAATACATTTTTCCAAAATAATGTGGTTCAAACACGCCCTTAATATGGAATTACATATATACTATACACCCTACCCTACCCCATCTTTTCATTTTGTACCCCACTCCCCAGATGTGACGCAAGCCTGACGTAAGTTATGATCTCATTAATTTTATAACTACTTCGCAATTTTTTTTTTTTACTTTTAATCATAATTTAAATAAATGAAGAAACGATTTTTAAATAAATTTTATAGCATTGCAACAATACGTATTTGTGTTGTTTAAAACTTTCCGAGAAATGCTATATGTACATTCTAAAGTGTACATCATGCTTGACGTTAGTTTTGTTTTTAAAAAAATTGTTCGGAAGGAAAACTACTTTATTTTGACAATTTGACCATGACAAACTGTCAAATTTGGTATGCACCAAGCCCATGTTTGGTACATATTAAAATTTTTATTTTTATTTTTTTACTCATTTTCAACCACACATTTTTAATAAAATAATATTTTCCATCATATTAATAACTTTTCCTTCTTTTTCAAGCCCCTGTTTGGTAAACATTAAAATTTTTCATTTTTATTATTCTACTTATTTTTTACCACACATTTTTCAATAAAATAATATTTTTCATCACATCAATAACTTTTCCTTCTTTTTCAATCACACATTATCCATTAATCTACTATTTTAGAATACATTCTTTCAAAATAATGTACTCAAACACACTCCAAGTATGATTGAAACTTTCCAAAGCACGTAAAATTACCATGCTGTTTGGTGCAGCTATAAAATTGAATTAAAATTTAAGTCAAATTCAACTATTAATTTTAATCACATTTTATGGGCTTTACAACTTTTCAATTACATGTAATCAACTTTTATCAAAATCTATTAAAATCTGATTTTTATCCAAACCAAATACAAGCAGATAGGATAAGATTTTGATTTTTTTTTTTTTAGGTTTGTTTTAGTTTAAATTATCAAATGTGCAAATTAAATACGATGTCGACAAGTTAACAAAAAATGGCCGTAGAAACATTATTCTCATTTTCACTGAGAATGTCTTACATTATAAATGTGCATGAAAGTTGTTGTCAAGACTGCTCTTGAAAACATACAACTACTTCTCCAGCCCAACTAAGAAGAATTGAACCCAACATACACATCTCTTTCCTCTTGGAGTCTACTTGGGTACCTCGTAGGACCTCTACCTATCTACTTTGAATCTTGTATGGATACACATGAAAGAGTGATTCTAGGTGAGTGTAGGGGTTATATTTGTTCGCAAAAAGGGATTTCTCGCCAAGTCAATTTTGGGGGTGCAAAGATTTTTACGCGAATCAGGATAACAAATACAAGGGATAACTTTTAAAAATGTTATAATCGTCTGAGTCTTGTTGTGAGAGAAAAAGACAACTGCCACAATAAGCATGTTGCTTCATCTATCATATTCAGAGAAATCTTATCGATGAGACTTACGATAAGTTGTTAAAATGAAAATGAGAGGGGAGGATGACCTGTTTAGTAGACTTTCGATGAAAGACTATTAGCAATAGGCGAAGACATTCTTTGACTCATTTTGAACGAAATGCGAGAGGATAAAGTCTTGCCAAGTGTTCTAGAATAGGGTATGGTTCGATCCTTAAGATTCAGATACGAAAAGAGTTCTAGACATTTATTGACCGTTTTGCAAATTTATAAAGCATTTATAAATCGGTTGCCAAACATAGACTTGTATAATTTATATTTAAGATATTAAAATTTTTTAAAGCCTTGAAATTACAAAGTGGTAATTTCAAGAGAGGAGGTGGACATTTTTGTGCTTTGACGTTTAAGGCCCGGCATTTACCCTACCATTCCATCTTCCACCACATTTTACGCTTCACAGAGAATTTCAGTATAAAAAAATGTCAAATCTTTTCCCTTTTCTCTATATAACTTCACACACACCCTTCAGTTTTCCTTCCCCTTTTCCTTTCCTTTCCCTTCTCTCAGTTTTCCTTTTCTTGCCCAAACAAAATATTTTTCCTTCCCGATTTATTCCTGCAATTCTTGCCTTCGCAATTCACCGCACATTTCATTCCCCGTTTCTGCTTCACCTTTTACTAGAACTTCTGTTCTGTCTTTATATATGCATTAAGAATATCATAACTCTTTCACAGTTTAAGCTCATTCTTGTAAGAAATCACTTTTTTTTTGTTGAATTTCATCTGGGTTTTCTTTCCTGATGGATAGAGTGATTTCTGAAAACTGGAATTCGCCACCGCAGTTTGAAACCACTTGGAATGGAATGAATTGCAATGCAGAGCAATCTTTTCTTGACCCCAATTGGGACAAGACTTGTACAGATCAATTTACTCATTTTGAGCCAGTTTTAAGCTCAAATTCAAGCTTTTCAAATGATTTTCCCCTCCGTGAGTTGATTGGAAAATTGGGTATTGGGAACTCCAGCGGGTTTCCGCCTACTGTAACAACCGCCACCCCCTCCATGGCGGCGGCTACTAATGATAATAGTAACAACAATTCTTGCTTCAGTACGCCCTCAAACTCGCCCCCTAAGCTGCATTTTCCAATTCTTGATCAAATTAACATGCCTCATTTGGGGAATTCACTGCCTCCGACTCCTCCTCTGCCTTCACTTTCTGGTGATCCAGGTTTCGCGGAGAGGGCGGCCAAGTTTTCGTGCTTTGGCAGCCGGAGTTTCAATGAAAGGACAAGTCCATTCGACTCAAACAATGCTATGGGGAGTGGGAGTTTAACCCGGGTTTTGAGCACTCCCTCTCTTAAGCAAGTTGGATCTCCAGTGGAAAACAAGAATTTGAATCAATCACAGATGGAAATTAGGTCTCTCAACGGGATGGTTGATAAGAAATGGAGAAAATTATCTGGGGCAGGTGCCAATTCCAATGAGGAATCCTCTGTTTCTGAGCAAATCCCAAGTGGAGAAATAGGTTTAAAAACCCCAAATGAACTCAATTCCAGGAAAAGGAAAGCTGTTTCTAAAGGAAAGCCCAAGGAAGATACTTCAACTTCAGCTAAGGTATAGATATTTTGTCGAATTTATCACAATCTATTTGAAGTGTGAAATAATTGAAAACGCGGTAATTATAGAACAAGTTTTTCATTTCAGGGATATGAAGATGACAACTATGCAAAAACCAAGCGATCAAAGCCTCGAGATATTAGCAAAAATGAAAATGATGATGCTAAGACAGAGGAGGAAGCTAAGGAGAATTCTAACGGTTCCAAGGATGAAAATGAGAAACAAAAGGCTAATCAAAAGCCCCCTGAGCCACCAAAGGATTACATTCATGTTAGAGCAAGAAGGGGTCAAGCCACTGACAGCCATAGTTTAGCAGAACGAGTATACATTTTAGACAAGTTCTTCAATGATTCATTGCATCATTTAATAAGATCGCCATAGTGTAATGGTAGTTGATAAGATCAGATTCTCTGGTAGACATAGTAGTGAAGTCACTTAGCCGGACCCACAATTATTCAGAACAATGCTTAGTTTCTTGTCGATCACTTTGTTGTGACTTCATTGTTCTTTGATTTAGGTTCGACGAGAAAAAATCAGCGAAAGAATGAAGCTTCTTCAGGATCTCGTACCAGGCTGCAATAAGGTTTGCAGCATTGCTTGCTAAATTAAAATGTCTTATTTGTTTTACTATATCAAGTACATCAGTAAATATTCCTTCAAAAATTTCTTGTTTTAGGTGACTGGAAAGGCTCTAATGCTTGATGAAATCATTAACTATGTTCAGTCATTGCAACGCCAAGTTGAGGTAGACTAGAATCCATTAAAAAAGCTGGTACTGTAAGGTTAATGTTTTAGATTTTAACTTTAGTTGGATTAATGGTGTTTCGTACTAAACTTTCTGCAGTTCCTGTCTATGAAATTAGCCTCAGTAAATCCAAGACTGGATTTTGAAATGGAAAATCTTCTCTCCAAGGACGTGAGTAAATTTTACCTTGGAGTATATATTTTTCATTTTTTCAAATGTTTGGAGTATGTTCGTGTAAATCTAGGAATGAAACGAATGGAGTCGAGAGAAGAGATTCATTTAGCCGAACCCAAAATTTATTGTTGTTCAAATATTTGGAATTTCTGAAATATGATTTGTTTGGTGCCCATTCAGGTGTTTCAAGAAAATGGAAACCTGTCCCAACCTATGTACCCTTTGGATTCCTCAGCACCAGCATTCTACAATCATCAAATCCAGCAGAATGTACAACTACATGATGCTTCCAGGGGTCCATTGAATCAATGTTCAATGGACCCTTTAGATGCCCACAACCTGGGCATTCAGTTGTCTTCAGTTGATGGATTTGGTGAAAGTCTTTCTCAGGTAATCAATTGTTCCAACAACTCAAAAACCTTGTTCACTATACTGTTGAGTACTATGTATCAAACATACACCATAAATTTTGCAGAAATACAAATTTACATAATCTGATATTTGTATCAACCTCATTTTTTACAGTTCCCAGCATTCAGTGGCCATGATTTGCAAAGCATTGTTCAGATGGGTTTTGGCCAGGATCCTGTCAAGGAGAATGCATTTCGTTCAGATAACTTTCATGGTAAAGACAAGAAATAATCGGAAAAACATTACAGCGGATTAAATATTGTTTAGGATTTTCAGAAAATGTTGTTTCCTGTGTTTTAGAACTTGTCGCTTATAAGTACTTGGTTTATGCAGTTCCAAATCAAACATTCCAAACGAAAGTTGAGCTGTGATCACCATTTGTTTATGCTCTACTGGATGCCCGAAAGGAGAAACAGGCTGTTGTAAATACAAAGAGAATTTAGTACAAGATGTTCGATGAAATGCTAATTCGAGAAAAAAATATTTTTTCCGTCTTAGTTTCGTCCTTCGCATTTTATTTCAATATTGTAATTGATGAATTCATGTTTCCAATTTTTTATGGGGTGCCTTTTCAATTAGCCACTGTATAATCCTAGAAGCATATGCCTATTTCTGGTGCAAAGTCTTAACAGCACCATATATGTACTCTTATGTAATGTAAGATATTCTTAGTGGAAATGAGAACTGATCTTTCCATGGCCATTCTTTGTTTAGCAGTCGACGTCGAACTTATTGGCAAGTTTGATGGTTTAAACTAAACAGGATTAAAGAAGGAAAATATATTGTATAATACTGTCTAGTCTATCATATCGTTTACGTCAAATCTTGAAGATGCAGTGCAATCTTTCTCAAGATTTTCATGCTGTTGGGCCAATTTCAAGTGTTAAAATCGCGTTTTCTGGTGGTTATGGCTTATGATAGTTACTTATGTTGTAACCAGCTGTATAAGTGGGGCTCTTTTCTTTCAAAAGTCTTAATACAAATGATAAATTTGATTAACTTTTGTTCTAGTCTATCATAATTTCAGGCACATTTTGTGGGCACCTGTAAGTTTCACAGACAAACCAGAAACTGAACCTTCTGTTCTTATTTTCATTCTACACGGAACAATCCAAAGGCTGGAACTTGGAACCAGTCATTTACAGCCTATACATACATATTTTTTTTATGTATATACATGAACAAAAAAGGAATCCCAGGTTGTCATTGGTGAGATTCTGACTAGACTCAATGAATTTTTAAGGGCTTTAAAAAATTAATTCTTAAATTTTATAAAACATAAAATGAACAGGAAAAGGTTAAGTAGTGGAGCATGAAAAGATGCCCCTAAGAGATTTATGAATCATTTGATGAGAGGTGGTTAGTGAAAAATCAAGTTTTTTGGGTGCATTTGCAGCCTTCGATTATTTTAATCAGGGTTCCATTATTGATCTTTATGATCAAAGTGACTTGATTATCTGAAAGATTCTTTGAAAATGATCTTTTGCATTAAAGAGTTAAACTACATATTATTGTATATTTGAACATGTACAAGTGATTATAGACCTGTCTTGAATAAATATTAAAGAATTTCAATCATGCATTTAAATGTATCTGGCAATTTGTATTTAAAATTTCTTGACATTTTTGCCTGTTTAGCCATTGTAGTTCAGCTGTGGAATGTTTCGCACTGGACGGGGTTAAAAAATGTTCAAATTTTATTTTGTTATCGAGGAGTACGGTGTTTAATACCATGTGTTCATTATGGATACCATTATGACACCCCCTATGTACAAGAAGAGTAACCCTAATACTATATAATAAACACGACATTACTGTGTGAATAGTAATGTCCTATTGATTAGTATATCCACTAATCCCGCAACTTTTTGAACCAATATACTAGAATTCTTTCGAAATTATTGGTCCCAACAAAATATTTTTTTTAGAAAAGAAAACAAGTCTAACTTTTTTTCTACAATTATTTTCTTTTTCGTCTCAATCTATTTATTTTTCTCGATTTCTCATTTATATTCATTTGTGTTTAGACACGCACAAAATAAATAAACCGTCCTTATTGGCTCAACCTCGTCATTCTCTTTTCTCCAAATGTTCATTAACCTCATTCACATCCATCAATAAGAGGGATGTGAGGCTATCGGACCTCGTGCATGTATCCATGTAAGATTGCATTAGATTTTCTTTTATAAAATTATTTTCATTTTTCCGTGATTTTACTTTTTCTTTTTTACAATAACATAAAAGTATTAGCAAGAATTAGGGTTGCTCTAAAGATAATAACATTATTTGATTCAAACCTTTCATTCTCGATTAGTTCACAAGATTGAATGGCCAAAAGATGATAACACTATTTGATCCAAACCTTTCATTCTCGATTAGTTCACAAGATTGAATGGCCAATTCTCCTTCGGACCCTCGATTTGATTGTTTTCCAAGAATGTTGAGCCGGGTTCGTTTGAGAAATTCTTACCTCTCTATCTATCTTCGAGATGTTTGAATTTTTCAATACAGTCAAAGGGGATCGATTCCATAAAAGATGACATCAGTAAAAGGCAATCACCGAAATTTCATCCTTGTAGGATCATTGCATTCATGATCACAAACGTCATACACAATCGAAACCTCCATTAAAACATCACATAATTCTCATATGTCCAAAACCATAGTGTAGAAATCTCTATTTCCTCGAACGTCTACCTAAAACATTGTACAAATTAATGGAATTCAACTTAAGAGAGCTCTTAAACAGATATAGATTCTGGAAAATGTCAAAACAAAACAGGTGAATGAATTACTGGGATTTTTTTTTCTTTTAAGAAAATAAGGTGAGTTGTTGAGAAAGAAGATAATTACACTATTTTACCATTTTAACTTAGATAATATTGAACCTCCTCGTCTAAAAGTTTTAATTTTACACAACTTAATATTTTGTTTAATTATATAGAAAGGTTGTTTCTATATTTAAATTCACACACATTTTAAAATATTAATTTCTTGATAGATTCTCAAAAGTGTTTATTATGTAATTGACAAAAAAAGCAGCAAGAATAAAGCTCAGCTGCCCCTATATGTATGTCATATTGTTATTATATAATAATTATTATTATTATAGGATTCTTTTTATTTGAAGTGACTAATGAAAAAAATACAAATGATTAGGATTGGGAAAAATATGGAAAATCTTTTAAAAAAGGAACACCCACTTTTCTCCACTTTAGTTTAGGAACAACCATCATCAATTACCAAGAACAATTTTTCGTACTATAGATTTCTAGGGGCGTCGATTGATTTGCGCATCCACAAACGTGAGCGGGTCATTTTTTTCATTTTGTACTCAGCACTTAACATACGAAGTACGCTTATGATGATACGGAGAAGGTACAAGTTGAGTTATGTATATGAGTAACTCATTCAATCAGAGTTCGAAAATAAAAGTTGTGATAAAAATAACATTATGATTAATTATCATGATCGAAATTTAAATTTTTTCTTTGGAGGGATAAAAACCCTCAAGTTTCCCCAAATTAAAAATCAAAACAAAACTTATGAGTGAAAGGACAAGAATATGAATCCATCCTTGTACCAAGACATGATGGTTATTTGAAACCAAAGGACATTGGTTGTTCATAGACATAATTAGTAACTTGTAATGTGAAATTGAGCATTATATATTGAGAAGCGGAAAACTCATTTGGGGAGTGAGGGTGGGGGGTAGATGTTGCTAGCCACCCCCAACCCACCTTTACAAACATTGAATGATTATACAAAATCATTTATAATAATGAGATGAATCCATTCTAAATATTGGATTCTCTAGGTAGAATGTCTCGTTTAAAATGGTACAAAAAGTAAGTGAGATGTGAAAAAGGAAAATGAGAAAAATTTCACCTATTGATAAATGTATATGCATTTCGATTAAGGTCATTTCTGTGATTACTACGATATATCTAAACGTAGAGTTTGCACAGACTTCGAGCGATTTCCACGTGTGCCAAAAATATTAAAACCTGAATTATTTGAATAATATACTTACATTCTTTTCTTTTCACAAAAATAAAAAATACAAAACCTCCAACCACGACTAAATTGACAAACGAGAATCGCGTCGAATCAACATGACTCAATGCTATGACAACTCATATTATAATCATGTTTGACAAATAAGCTTATGACTACTATATAAGTCACAGAGTACCATACAATTGTGTAGTTAAAAATTTTCCTACACAATAAGCCGAATAAGTAGCGAAGGAGATACTTGTGTGGCTTATTGGCTAACCACAAATGTTGTGTTTGCCAAACATACCCTAACTTACGGATTTTTACAATTTCTTAACAATTTTTGCAATTCCCTAAAATTGTTTTCGATAGCTTTGCTCCTTCATTCCTTTGGAGTTTTATAATTGTTTTGTTTCTTATATACCCATGTTCGGTTTGGATTGAAATTCAATTAAAAATTTAAGTTAAAATCAACAATTAATTTCAATCACACATTTCATGAGACCACAGCTTTTCAACCACATTTCATCAACTTTTATCAAAATCTACTAAAAATTAGATTTTAATCTCTACCAAATAGGTCTATACTTTTGGTTATATAAAACTTAGCTAGGTAGGGCGCCCATTTATTGCAGATTGAATGAAAAATCTTGTGAATTTATTGAAGAGACAGGCAGACAGTAACATTCTTCAAAAAAGCGAAGCACATTCCACGTACTATGGTGTAACTTGGTTTTGAAATAAATACCATTTCCATTACTAGTAACTTCAAAAAAATCCAAGCACATTTCCCGGACTAGATGTTCTATCAAGAACAGTAGAATCAATTATTGGATTTTGAAATGTACGTACATGTTTGCTACGCAGTATTAGATGAAATTATGACGGCTAATGGCTGTGATAATACATTCTGGTATAATTCTGTAACAAAACAATTGGACATATGTTGGCTATGACGAATTGTTCAAAATCCGTGGAGCATAATTTGCTGGATTACCCTGTCGAAACCTAGGAAGTAGTACATGAAAGTATCGATAATCGTCTTCACGTTCAACTGAGTCGAGGGCAACCAACATACTAATAAATAGGGAACTTTGGATCGACGTCATGAGCCCATGACTCGAGGCCCCCGATAATATCTTTCGCTGTAGTAAAACCCATCTTGTGGAGGAATTCTACTGCCCTCTGCGAATCGTTGCCTCTTCTACAGATGACGTATAAAGAAGCACCTTGACTGGTATCAACACCCTTGTTCCCTCCCTCCTCCAGGGATGCGGAAATTTCGGATAACCTCCCCTCCAAATTTCCAAGAGGAATGTTAATCGAATTTGGAAGCGAAACAATCTTGAAGTGATGTGATGGTCGCACGTCGACCAATACATGCGCTTCGCCTTTCACGATTCTCTCGTTGTACTCCTTACTCGTTATTCTAGCATCTTCTGAAAGCAGGTTTAACTTCAATGGAGACTGCAACAGTTTCGAAAAGTCAAAAGCACATTAAACTAAATGAGATTTGCCGTTTCTTGCTTGCTTATATTAACTTTTTCAATGACATGGGAAATATCGAAACAGCATATGGCCATTTCATCAAGAAGCAGAGTAATGATATATACAACAGAGATTTTTTTATGAAATTTCAGACTCTGATGCAGAAAGAATTATTGTTGTGCCTGTCATGTCAGTTAGCTTGAAATGCTTGTAGAAGTGTACAGGAATAATCCAAAAGAGGAAATACACACCGTGGATAATGGAGATTGGGTGAACTTTTCGTAATCAAAATTACGAAATTGCTGTGCTGTCATTATAGCATTTTCTCCACAGGCTTCACAATGCAATGATCTCCCTCTAATTTTGACCTAAGGAATATATTAGCACCAAATCATTACCATAGCAGATGGATAAAAATGCCTGACGACCCTTCAAATTAACGAACACGATGAAAATGTGAGAGACAATGGAGATAAGCTCCAAACTGTTCTACTTTAGTTAGCTTACAGATCATGTCATAGACATCTAATTATCCTACCAAGCTCCATATTCATATATCGACATATCCCAGCAATAAAATTGATGGAACACAATGCTTTGCTTTACAGTTATCTTAAATAGTAATAAGCCTGAGAATCATTAAGAAACTATCTGTTCCTTTTGCTAAAAGTCGAGTCCAATGTTTATTTAAAAAACTGAAGGAAATATAGAAGAATTGAACATAGAACATACTACACGAATTCGGGTTGAAAGTGCATCAAAGAGAAGCATTCTCCCTGAGAGTGGCTCCCCAACAGCAGCGGCAACCTTTATAGCTTCCAACGCTTGAAGACATCCAATAACACCAGGAACTGTAGGACGAAACAAGAATTCAAATACAAAATGAATGTTAGCTTGTTGGATCAAATAAAAGTTGAACTTGCACAACTACAGATATCTAGCCCCATTTGAGACCGTTAATTTCTCATTCTCATTCTCATTCTTCATTTCAACCACATTCTCCAAATAAAATAATATTACACACAAATCAAAAACTTTTCATCACTTTTCCAGCACACATTTTCACATCAATCACTATTCCAAAATTTCTATTCCCCTAAAAATTAGATTCAAACAAGGGCTTAGTCTTTAAACAGTTGCCAGCTCTATGACGCAGAAAATGTTCGATTCTGCAACCAGTTTTGCCTTTGGTTGCATTTCTATACCAAAGAGGTAGAAATTGTTGAACTATCTATTACATATACTGTTAGAGAATAGACCACCACTTTAAATAAAGTGAAAGCATTCATGCTTCATTTACCTACTCCTAGAACTCCACTGTCTGCACATCTTTGACACGCTGTTGTAGGTGGTGGAGTTGGAAATAAGCATCGATAGCATGGACCTCCATTGTAATTGTAAACTGTGAGCTGCAGCCAAAAAAAAAAAAGGATTGAAGATGTAATAAATAACAGATATGGAAACATAAATGAAACTATGTTAAATTATACTGGGATTCTAGGTAATGGATAGGATTTTGTTGTTAACAAACAAGGGGTAAAATATGTTGCATTAACTGTACCTGCCCTTCAAGTCCGAGAGCAGCTCCAGATATTAGAGGCTAAAAGCACAAATAAGTGAATGATCAATAAAATGCAAAATCTTCACCAAGAAAAAAGGATGTAACATGATGTCAATCACGACAAGGTATTTTGTGTAAGACACACACACACAAAAAGAACACTTTGGAATGCAATGTTGTGCACTAGAAAATTTGTGTTCTATTCCATAGACAGTTCATTATTACTTTATTATTTTAATTTTTATGGCACTCGTATTAGTTCTTACGAAAATTTGTTCTTGTTTTTCCTTAATCAGTTTTGTTCCCTAATGTTGTATTCCAAGATTGTAACTTAAAGATTTTGTTCTTAGTAAGAATTTAGATTAATCATATGTATTTTCTTTTAAATGACTATGGTCTCATCCTCAATATTTTCTGACCCTAAAAAATATAGTCCGACCCCAAAAAACTAGAGCATAAGTAGGCTCCTTTCCTTTCCACTTGGACAAGGAAATTATTTATCACTACAACACTACTTCGCTCCTTACATGATTTTAGGTGTGTTTCCTGGTTGAAAGTTTGCTGATATTTTCATGACATGCAGACCAATATGTTAAGTGCACAGATTTTCATAGAAGTGTGGGTGTGTAAGATAGCTTTTCCGTCAAAAGAGAAGTAAACAACTTACCTTTCCCAACACAACACAGCAATCATTTATCATATAGCGACTAGGAGCGTTGTCTGTTGCATCTACGACTATGTCATACCTTTTAAATTATAAATCATAAAATTAGGAAAAAATTCATCTCTGCTGGACACTATAAATATGTGATGTAAAAACTCTAAGAAATAAAATACATAGGAAATCAAATAACTATACTTGCTCATAATCTCCAAAGCATTGGATGTACAGAATGCTTCCCTGTGCTCCACTATTTGAACAGTAGAGTTAATCCTAAAGAAAAAAGCGAGGTCCAAGGTAAAATAAATGGCATTTAATTGCAGTAAAATGATAACACAGAACAGTGACATACGCACGACAAGCAGCAGCTGCAGACTCTACTTTTGACCATCCAATATATGCTTCAGTATGGATTATCTGAAAAACAAAAGTTGCGGAAATCAATAGATGGAGCTTCATAATGATCACCTATCCAATATTTCTCAGTTGAAGAAAATTAAAAAACTGACTTTCAAGGGCAAATAAAAAATGTTTTAACATTACTATGTTGCAGTGTGTTACAATATAAAGTCTGTACTTTGCTCTAGCAGAACACATTTCAGTGGGATTATCAGTTTTTAAGTGTCAGCTCAGATTATCCAAAAGGTAAAAACTAAGGAAAAAAAAATGTTTTTGCCACATTTTATTCGTCCTTTAGAATAACTCAACCCATAATTTCAATAAAACCGCCTACAAAAATCAGTACATAAACTTGTATTCATCACTTTTATGACACCTTTATCCCACTTTCGCCCCTTCGCCCCCATAAAAAATACAAAAAGACAAAAAAAAAGAAAAAGAAAATAAAGCTAAAAAAACAAAGAGGATGTTAAGTTCCATTTATCTCTTAAAGTCCTCGTGATTATGTGAAAATTGGAAAAGCACAGTTTCTCCAAAGCATCTTATTTCTATAACATGGAAACCAGTGACATTACGACTAATATAAACCAGATTTAGGATTTCTATTTCCCCTTTTACCTGCCTTTGCAGATTGTTAAGTTCCACCACATCATGATCAACAATACCCATACGACCTGCAAATATTTTCCATACATTAATTAATCCACTCTACAAGAGCAAACATAAAGAAAAGAAGCATAATACAAGCTAGATCAGGCAGTACTTAAAGTATTAAGGGGAAACTAAAATCTTGTTCATCATTAATGTGCAGAATTAAACACACTACAACTACGTACCAACACCACACGCTGCAAGATACAGCAGAGCAGGTGAACCCAACCCTCCGGCTCCAATAACCAACACTGAAGACTTCAACAAATTGGCCTGCGCTTCAACTCCAAAAGAAGGAAGCAACAAATGCCGGCTGTATCTATAGACCATATCGGCGGACAATTGGCCATTGGAAGATACCCCAGTTAAGGGTGAATAGCTGGAATCAGTTACTTGTTCTTTTCTTACACCATTAGAATTTGAACTACTAAGTTGCGCCCGAAGAGCAGAGATTCGAAGATCAATTTGGGCCTTTTTGGCCTCTAAAGATTCGATTTCACTTTTGATTTTGGATGCCTCGTTCAACATTACACTGTTGCCGTTGGACTCCATGAATGTACGGACAATGGAAACTTGCTCAGGTAATCTATGACAGTACGAAAAACAGAGTGAGGTCTGAAGAGTTGCAATATTGAGTTGATTGAAGTGACTAACTGAATATTTGTGAAATCTAGCGTCGCACCACGTTTGAATGAACTTAAAATGTTTACTTACATAAGTAAATTTTACAGTTTTTAGTTTTAAATGAGAATAGACAAGTTACTTAAAAATTTGAATTTGGGTCAATTCTATTAACCCATGTCAGTTTGGACTTAGACACATATCAATGTAAAACAATGACCTGCTTTTTGCTTTTTTTGCCTTCTATAGATTTTTGTGGCCTGCTTATCAATAAAAATTTCTGGCCTGCTTCGTTCTAGACTGGGAAATCATGGATTTTATACAAATCAAGTAAAAATGTGAACGTGTTCCAACATTACAAAAACATATACAATGAATAGACGTGTGTGATTTTGGTGAATTCCATGGAAAAAAGGGTGTCCTTCCTATAATTTTCGGGGCCCGAGATCGTCTCATAAATTGGCCCCCCAAAATCAACGTAAATACAAAATCCAACACTTTATTATACACGTATTGCTAACTTAAAACTTAACAGTAGAACAACAAACAAAAAGAACAAAAGATTTATATTATAAAGAAACAAAACCGACAAGAGTTCAAATAACCAGTTAAAACACTATTCACCTGGCACAATAACCATTCATATAAGCCAGCCGAACCACAATTATATAAGCCGACAAGGCTTCAAACATTTTCAATGTATTCAATATCAAGTTAAGACAAGTCATTGCTTACTTAAGAAGTAGAATTTCAACGAAAATTATGGAATCACACCCTTGAGAATTTCACCGTCACATCTCACAAGCCTGAAATCAAAATTTCACATTAACCGCGGCACCAATACAAAGTCTTAAGCTACGAAATTTACCCTTTTTAATCAATAAAAGGTTAAAAACGTTTTGCCTTTTTAAAATTAGTCAAATAATCGTCTAACTCTGTAAAAGCACGTCGGAACAAGCTTCACACTGATATTCATATGGCAAAATTAGTCAAATAATCGCCCTTTTAAAATTTTCAAGAAAGGCTCTCAGTTTCTAAATCAATCTCTAAATGACAGTGGGAGAAGAGGCTTCGAACTGATATTCATATTACAAAACAAGCTTTGTGTGAGGCTCTATCCCTTTATAAATCCTACAATAATTTGCCTGATTCAGAACCTTCTCCAATCCAAACATCTACATATGCATCCAAAAATCGCCCACGTCATCTCAAACAGGATCAGGAAGTACTCAAAATTCCTTCAACAACCCTTCAGTTTTGCTAATATTTTCACTTTTCACCATGAAAGCCTGAGCACAAAAAAATCACTTCCATATATATATATATAAAGGAGAGTAAGTGTAAATTTAGTGCAGTGTAAATTTTCACTTTTCACCGTGAAAGCCTAAGCACAAAAAAATCACTTCCACACATATATATATATATTGAAGGAGAGTAAATTTTAAATAACAATTGAAGCGGTTAACAGAAACTATAAAACAACAAAGAAAAATTGAAGGGTTTGTCAAGAAATGCTAAAAACTACATAAATTAGAGAGTAAAATAGGAGAAGAAAGCGGAATGTATTTACTGGCATGAACCCATCAAATTATGTGGCTATGAACCTGGAGGAAGTACCAGCAGACGGAGTGTGGAGACTGGACAGACGGACGTCCGGAAAGGCGTCGGCGCGGCGTGAAGAATCTGTTGGGAGTTGAAAGGGGAGGAGACAGGGCCCGTCCTGTAGATTCATTTAGTACTTTAAAAAAAGCATGGGCCAAAATTAAGGCCCTCCGGTTTTGGGCTGGGCCAGACCAAAAAAAAGTAGGCCAAAAATGAGGCCCCCTCCATTTTTGGGCCTGAGGCACGGGCCTCATCCGCCTCGCTTCAAGGCCGGCTCTCCTACTTACGCTTTCCGTCACTGCATTTTTTAATCCATTTTCGTACAACTGAAAATCCTCCCCTCATATTCATCGCTAAATGATTTTCTCGTATCCTGACCCATGAAAATCAAGATGAAAATTGTTAGTTTTTCAACAATGAGAAAGAAGATGGTTTCAATTATAAGAAAGAGAAAGTAATTAAGGGTTTATATTATTGGGTTAGATGGATTACAGACCACAAACGCGGTGATTTATCATATATTGGCTTCTCATTCTAATCGTCCACCGTTCCACCAGAATCGTCGTCGGAATCAATGCAATGAATAGTCGGTTGTGGGTTCGCTCCATGATGGATGTAATTTGTTTCAAACCCATTACATTTATCGGTTGAGTTATTCAATTTTTGAATTCAGATTATTGTCAGAAATTAGAGAACAGGAGTTTGATTTGATTGGTTTTGTTGGAAACAATTTAAATATAATCCATGGAGGAGGCGAAGGTGGTGGTGGACTGGAAGGTGGAGCTGGCAGTGGACTGGGAGGAGGAGCTTGGGGTGAACTTGGTGGAGGAGCAGGAGCAGGAGGTAGTGGTGGACTTGGTGGAGGCAGCGGTGGATGTTTAGGCGGTGGTACAGGTGGTGTAATGTTAGTTTTTTTTATAGTTTTATGGAGAAGAGAAGAGAGGGTGCATTGCACAAGGATGAAATTAAGGGTGTAAGCGGTTCAATTTTATCGATTTTTGACAGATTTTCAAACCAAACCGTTTAAACCGGTTTGAGAAAAACTAAAACCTAAACCAAACCATTTTGAATGGTT
>CAIGRS010278314.1:0-11138 GCA_903798395.1 Fraxinus floribunda
AGATTTCGGAGACAGTCGAGTTTGAAGGGCAGTGGTGGCACGATTTAATAGATGAAATTATTTAAGTTTTAAAATTTATGCATTATGAATATTATTGACTTAATTTTTGTTATTCCTGTTATTTCGAACTTGAGTTTTGAAGTTTAAACGATTATCTTAAGTTAATCAATTGAATTTTGTTGCCAATGATGTTTATTGTTATAAATGTAATGTTTAAAAGTTAGTTATTTTCGTAAAATTTTTATTAAATTCAAGACATATGAGGATGATGTGGCACTCCGAGTTCAAGGAACTCGGGGCATTACACAAAGCAAGGGCATTAAATCAACACTAGGATGATCACAGAGAAACCCAACTGAGAAAAAATCTAGGTAATTTCCTAGTCAATCCACTATAAACAATTTTAACAACTTACAGTCTATCACACTAGATGACCCATACTATCTGATCTCTCGACTACAATCCTTATATCTCTCCTTAGATTCTGTGCTCCTCTGTACCAATCCTTAGCTGCTGTTGCTGAAACTCTCTGTGGAATCTGCTACCCTCCAGCACTCTTAGCCTTGTGAAATCGTCTATTTCCTATGGATCAATGAAGAACACCTTATTTTTCACAGACTGGAACTCCAATCAACTTCCCTCAATTTTCAGAACTCTGACCAGATGTAGAGGAAAGATAGCATAGTATTTTGATTATTGGAACAATGTTTTTCTCACCAAAACAATCAAAATAGACGAAGGTTCTTTCTATCTTATCTTACTTAGAGACACAGATGAAGCTCTCTCAATGTTCAATTTGTAAATTTTCATACAGATGTGTTTTGGTATATATAGGTAGGTTAGGAAACGAATGTGCCGGATAAAAAGCTTTTAAATCGCAAGTTAAAGATTTTCGCGGATAACTACGTCGCTCGAGCGACGGTCAAGCGACGGTCAAGCGATGATATTTCTATTTTTGTAACTCGAGCCAAACTTTAGTGACAGTCTAGCAAAAATTCGTGCCTTTTTCCTCATTTTACCATTCTCGAACCTTAGACCTAATAACCATATTTTCAACTAGAAAGATAGAATAGAATGAATCTCTTACAGATGAAGCTCTCTCAATGTTCAATTTGTAAATTTTCATACAGATGTGTTTTGGTATATATAGGTAGGTTAGGAAACGAATGTGCCGGATAAAAAGCTTTTAAATCGCGAGTTAAAGATTTTCGCGGATAACTATGTCGCTTGAGCGACGGTCAAGCGACAGTCCAGCGATGATATTTCTATTTTTGTAACTCGAGCCAAACTTTAGTGACAGTCTAGCAAAAATTCGTGCCTTTTTCCTCATTTTACCATTCTCGAACCTTAGACCTAATAACCATATTTTCAACTATTTGCACATTACTCATTTCATTTTTAAACATAGTACAATTTAGTCCTTTTGTTTACAGAATTGCCAATTACAAAACATCTAAAACCTAACAAAAAGGAATGACGTCGAGGTCAAAGTGATGTCAATAACGGTATTACTTGTGTTGCTCTTCATGATAAGAACACTTGTGTGTCTCATTGAGTAGGTACTTATGTGCATACATCTACATTATTCATGATATCTATATATTCATGCTTGCACAACCATTCATTATATTTTAGGAGTTTCTTTTTTATATTTTTCCTCTATTATAACAAAAATGAAAAAGAAAAAGGATTTTTGATAATTAATATTTTTGGACATGTTATTTTGTGATCAAGTACTATTAAAGTTCGTGTACATAAATTAAATTTTCATAATTTGTTTAGAACTTATTTGGAGTACTTGGGTATATGTTATTACACGTACCATATGCACTGTACACATTAAACTCTTGTGAGTGGGTTTTGACTGCATGTTTGAGACTTGGGATGACGATCATCTGTGTGGTGAATTGATTTTAAATATGCAATGACTTTATCTAGTTGACCTAAGCTCTTGTATATTCCCTATAAAAGAAAAATGATGTTAGTGATTCAAAATTTGATATATATAAAAAAAGGTGAGACACATATTATACTTGTCTTCGTATTCATCTTAATTTGAGCAATAAAGTTTGTGGGGTATCTTAAAACCTAGCGCCTTATGGAAATCTGCCTTGAAGTCACTGGCCTAAAGCTCGTTGTAGGGGCCATTAAGTTGTTTAATGAGAAAAAAGTTATTTATGTGCTTATTGAAAGGAAGATAAAGAAAATTTATAGAATGAAAAAAATTAATATGAGCTTTTTATTTAAGGTCCTAGTAATATAAGATTTGACTTCATAATTTGAAGAATATATTCATTCACCAGCGATTCTTTGTATGTCTTTTCTCATTGGTTTAAGGTTTTGAGACTTGCTTACACGAGTTTAATGACGCTTTTCACACATTAATAGTTTATACAATTTACCCATTCACATTTAAAATAAGTTATGTGGAAAAAAATTGTTGTTTGTAATTATATTGGTACAAGTAAATAACTGTTCATGATATTATTATGTTTTTAAAAATAAGTACGAAAGAAAAATAGTTATCTCAAAAGAAAAAAAAACTTTTTATCTCCCATCACAAATTTTGCAAAAAAAAATTGCATATTTTTCTATTTGCATATTTTTTAGCTCTTTCATCTCCATGTTATTCATGATTAAATCACTTATTTTTCTCTATTATTCGTGATACAAAGGGGAAGAGAGTATTTATTTCTGGAGAGTTGGGTAGTATATGAGTTAGGGGGAGAAATTGATATTTTTTTAGGGGGAGTCAGAGAAAGTCTTTGACTGATTTTCACTTGGAATTTTAATATTGATATTGTGTTTTATGTTTTGTCAATATTGATATTATTCTATATATTATTTCAAAGTTATTATACGAAATATTACATGCTTTGTTGTTATGCGTATTTTAATTATATTTTTTATATAACTTAATTATATATTTTTTAATTGTCAGTTTCCTCTTACTTTTCACGTGATATTTTGGTTTCCATGTGTTTAAATAAATAGGTTGACAAAGTATTGAAGAAAATTTTGGAAAGTTGATTTTTGGCTAGTTTTGGACTTTTGGCTTTAAAATAAATGATTTTGTCACGGAATGCCAAAATAAGAGATTGTTAAATTCAAACTATATAATTGACAATTTCCTTAATCAAAATCATGTCCTAATTGAATTGTATTATGAGTTTATCAAGTTGTAATCATAGTCAAAATATGAGTTATTTAGTGCTAATTATAGTAAAAAGAGTTGGGATTAGTAGTATAGGTCTTGAAGGAGTCCAAGAAAATCACATATGATAATTGGAATACAATTAGAAGTCAAAGAAGTTTAAATGTGTTGCAAAGAAGTGTAAATATGTTGCATAAATAATGCTCTAAAATCTCAACCACAAGTTTCTGAAAGATTATTGATTCAAAGAGAATGAAAGAAAAAACCAAGGAACTGAACTCACCGGATCTGCACTCAGCTTACCGGCTTTTTACACAACTTACTGGATTTGCATTTAGCTTACCGATTTTTACAATGTTCTATTTTTAGAGTAAAAAATGAAGGAAAAAAGGAACCACTTTTGGCTGTGCTTCTTGTTGAATATATATAAACTTTTACAACATGGTTTAAGTATAAAATGTCGTCCATAATTCACCTACTACAAGACTACATACTTGACAGCTTTATCACCATACCTTAAATAGTTTATAACTCAAAATATACTACCAAACATGTATTAGAAAAATTAGAAAATGATGCTAACAAAAGGTAGGTAAGTTGACAGCCAAAATATCATGCTACTTCAACATTCCTCCTTGACATTTTTGCTGAAAACACCAAAAAGATCTCTTAGTGTTTCAAACTTTCCTATCCCTAATGGCTTGGTTAGAATATCAGCATGTTGTTCATCAGACCTGTAATGTACCAATTCAATTTTCTTCCTTTCTTGTGTCTCCCTGATTGAATGGTATTTAATCTTGATGTGCTTGGTCCTACCATGGAACACAGGGTTCCTAACCATTGTTACTGCACTCTGATTCTCACAAAATATGGTTGTAGTTTCATTTAGTTTATGCTTCAAATCCTCTAGCACTTTTTTTTAACCAAACAGCTTGGTTAGTAGCTTTAGATGCAGCAATGTATTCAGCTTTTGCAGCCGACTGAGCTATAGTTTTTTGCTTCGTCGAATTCCAGCAAATGATGCTTGAACCCATGTAGAATGTATACCCTGAAGTACTCTTCATATCATCTGGAATTCCAGCCCAATCACGTCCGTATAACCAGTTAATTTCCAAATTTCAGACCTCCTAAACCAGATTCCAAGGTTCTTTGTTCCTTTAACATATCTAAGGACTCTTTTAGCTGCTTGAAAATATAGTTCACTAGGCTCTTCTCTGAATCTGGAAAGGATATTAGAAGCATAAGTCTGGTCTGGTCTGGTTGCTGTGAGATAAAATAGGCAGCCAACAATACTTTTATACACCTTTGCATCAATTTTCTTAGCATCATCATTCTTTAGCAGATTTAGATTCTGAACCAAGGGAGTTACTACTGGTTCACAATTCTCCATGCTAAACTTCTTCAAGATTTCCTTAGCATACTTCTCTGGTATATGAAGATCCATTCATCAAATTGGTTGATCTCCATTCCTAGAAAATACTGGATCTCTCCCAAGTTTGTCATCTCAAATGCTTTCTTTAAATCAGCCATCACTCCTTCAATCAAAACAAAGTTGCTTCCTGTAAACAGCAAATCATTCATATATAATGATATGATTACCACTCTTTTTTCTCCTCCTTTACATAAAGAGTCTATTCATTTACACTTTTAGCAAAGCCAAGACAGGTTAAATGCTTATCAATCCTGCTGTACCAAGCCCTTGGAGCTTGCTATAATCCATATAAAGCCTTCTTTAGAAGATAAACTTTATCTTCTATTCCATCAGTCACAAATCCTTCAAGCTGTTCAATAAAGATTTCTTCATTTAAGTAGCCATTTAGGAATGTTGATTTCACATCTAACTAATAGATTTTCCACCCTTTTTAAGCTGCCATTGCCATCAGCAACCTGATTGTTTCATACCTTGCAACTGGAGCAAAGGTATCTGTGAAATCTACTCCAAACTGTTGTGCATATCCTTTGACAACCAGCCTTACTTTCAGCTTGTTAACTGATCCATCAGGGTTCAATTTTATTTTGTACACCTATTTAACCCCAATTACTTGCTTATTCTGAGGTCTCTCCGTCAGTTCCTAGGTGTCATTCTTCTCTATCATCCTGATTTCCTCCTCCATTGCAGCCATCCACTTAGATGACTTAGAAGTTTCAACAAAACTTGTTGGTTCTACAATTGCAACATTATATCTAGCATAGACATCTTGTAGAGGTCTCATTTTTACCCTGTCTTCATCTGTTTCAGAATCATCATCATTGTCACGAGGTTCCAACTCATCCTCATCACTTTCTTCATCTCTGTTCTGAGGAATCACATTGCTGATTTTTTCTTTTAACTATAGAGTTAGCATCCCAGTTCTAAATAGCATTCTCATCCACCTTGATGTCTCTGCTGGAGATTACAGGTTGAACACCCTATAACCTTTGGTACTGTTGCAATAGCCAACAACTATTCCAACTTCAGCTTTATCACTGAGTTTGTCCCTCTTTGCATCAGGAACATGAGTGTAACACACACTCCCAAATACCTTTAAATGTGAGACTTCAGGTTTAGCATCATACCAAGCCTCATATGGCGTCTTTCTCTCCAAGGATTTTGTTGGCAAACGATTGAGAAGATAGACTGCTGCATTGATTGCCTCTGCCTAGAATTCTTTGGGAATTTTCTTCTCAATCAATAAGCACCTGGCCATCTCCATTACTGTCTTATTTTTCCTTTCACTCACACCATTCTGTTGAGAGGAATAAGGAATGGTTAATTGATGCTTAACTCCTTCACCCTTACAGAAATCATCAAATTGTTTGCAACTATACTCAGAAGTATTATCAGTTCTTATGGCCTTTATATTGCATCCACTTTCATTCTCTACCATGTTTTGAATGTTTGGAATATAGCTGCAACCTCAGAATTAGCCTTTAAAAAGTAAACCCAACATATTCTAGAGAAATCATCAATAAAAATGATGAAGTACCTGCTTCCATTTAATGTAGTGGTCCTCATTGGTCCACAGATATCTGAATGCACTAATTCAAGCTTAATTGTGGCTCTCCTTGACTGATTTTTTTGGAAATGGTAGCTTGGTCCCAAGTTGGCAAACATCACACACACAATTCATCCTTGATTTCAGGCAGATTTTCAAATAAACCGAACTCATTTAATTGCCTCAATGAATTGTAACTAATATGGCCAAGACATTTATGCCATAAAGTAGAATTATCCAAGATAAAAGTTAAATCTTGTGTGGTGATGTTTTCCAATTAATAGGAAAATCTATGTTCTTCATTTCAAGTGTCATCATTTCACTTCCATTTTTGTCTAGTATAGTGCAAGCATTGTCTTTAAAGATAAGTGTGTGGTTCTTTTCAAGCAATTGCCCAACACTAACTAAATTTTAGTCAATCTTAGGCACATAAAGGACATCAGCAATATGTTTCATACCTGCAGATGTCTACACTTCAATTACACCAATCCCCTTAACATCAACATAGTCTCCATTGCCAACATTCACCTTAGATGAGTAAGCTTTGTTCAATTCAACAAAGATGCTTTAGTTTGCTGTCATGTGGTGTGTACAACCACTATCTAACAGCCATTTACCTCCTTTGTCATTGGCTTGAATAGCAGTAAAAAGGTATTTTTCCTACAGATTTTGCTGGTCCTCAGTAACCTATGCCTGCTGCTGTATTTCCTTTCCTCTTCTGGTTTTACACACTTTTTCCACATGGCCAAACTGTTTGCAGCTCCTAAACGGAACACCAGGCCTATACCAACACCATTTTGGAGAATGTCCTTTCATTTTACAATGAAGATAAGGTGCGAATTTATCTTCCTTGCTGCCAATTTTACTACCTTCAGATTCCTTCTTTTCAGTTTGAACCTTCTTCATTCTAAGGCTCGTTTGAGCTTTGAGCTTTTCTCTAACAAACAAGGCACCTTCAATTTGTTCTTCTTGCCTTATTAACCTTCTTTGCTCTGTTGCTTGAAGGGAATTGACTAGTTCAGCCAAAGTAATTGATGACAGATCTCTTGAAACCTCAAGTGATGAAATTTTGGCCTCAAACTTCTCAGGTAAGCTGATCAATACCTTTTCCACCACTCTTTTATTTGGAAAATCATCTCCTAATAGCTTAATCTGATTTACAACTTTCATCAACCTGTCTGCAAAGTCTTTAACCACATCAGTTTCTTTTATTTTCAAGGTCTCAAACTCCCTTCTTAGATTGAGTACCTGCATTTGTCTAGTTCTTTCATTTTCTTGGAATTCCTCCTTGAGTCTATCCCAGGCTTCCTTTGTTGTTTCAAAAGTCATTATCCTTGTGAAAATGGCATCTGATATTGCAGATTGAATGCAGGAGAGAGCCTTGAACTTCTTGGTAACATCTTCACTATGTTGTTTGATTTGAGCAACCGTGAGGTTAGCTCTCAATGGTGGAGGTTCTATGCCTGTCTCAGTTATCTCTCAAAGGTCATAAGCTTTGAGATAGGCTTTCATCTTTGCAGCCCAGAAGTTGTAATTTTCTCCATTGAAGGCTGAGGGTAGTGGTGCTGAGAAACCTGCTGATGCCATCCTTTTTTTCTGTCAACTCTGTTTTCTTCTGCTGATGGTTTCCTTTTTTGTTACTTCAGTTCTGCTTCCTTCTTTTTGCTATCCCTTTCTAAGAACTAGGGAGCTCTGATATTATGAAAGATTAATGATACAGAGAGAATGAAAGAAAAAACCAAGGAACTGAACTCACCAGATTTGCACTCAGCTTACCGACTTTTTACACAACTTACCGAATTTGCATTCAGCTTACCGACTTTTAAAATGCTCTATTTTTAGAGTAAAAANAGAAAAAACCAAGGAACTGAACTCACCAGATTTGCACTCAGCTTACCGACTTTTTACACAACTTACCGAATTTGCATTCAGCTTACCGACTTTTAAAATGCTCTATTTTTAGAGTAAAAAAATGAACCACTTCTGGCTGTGCTTCTTGTTGAATATATATAAACTTTTACAATATGGTTTAAGTACAAAATGTCATCCATAAGTCACCTACTACAAGACTACATACTAGACAGCTTTATCACCCTACCTTACATGGTTTATAATTCAAAATATACTACAAACATGTACTAGAAAAATCAGAAAATGATGATAACAAAAGATAGGTAAGTTGACAGCCAAAATGTTATGCTACTTAAATAGTTTCAACGAATTTTTCACGTAGAAAACATTGGAATCTGGACAAGTATATTTTGAAAGAATTGTAGCCATTTGAGTTAATCTCTAATGCATTTTGAATCGCTTCAATCGGAGATCAGAAGAGAAACTTATGATAAAATATTGACGACTCTCTAAAGATGCTCGTAGGCCGCTTCCAGCAACACCCAATTGCTTTAACCTTGATTTTTCTTCACTTTTTTTTTTTCATTCCAAACACTTTAACCTATATATATCCTATCCTATGATCATCTTAAAGTGTGTTGAATAAGATTTATTCCATAGAAAACAATTCTTTGATGATCCAAAACATCTATTGATTTCAAGATTCAACCGCCACATATTACTGATCCATAAATTCTTTTAGGACTTATTTTGTTGATCAAGCTATATTTTCGCACATTAAACCATAGATCAAAACACACAAGATCTTTTGATAATAAACCAAACCACCTAATCCGCCCGAAATAAATAATACCAAGAATCGTGAGCTAGTGCAAAAACACGCAATCTAAGCTAAGGTAATACACTAGGGGTCGGGAGTTGGTGTGAGGAGCACATCGTCTAAGTGGGCTAAGGTTAATCTGGTCTGGACCATATTGTAATTTGTTTAGTTTATAGTGGATTAGCGACTGGAAAAGTGCCCAAAGTTTTTGATTATTTGTGAAGGGTTTTCTTCGTGACCATATTGATGTTATAAACTGCTTTTCGATTTATAAATTGTGATATTCAAATTATTGACAAATTGACTTGTTTGATATAATTATCTAGAAACAATTAAAAGTGACTTGTTGCTTTTAATTGTGTAATTCCGCACATTGGGTCTAAATATTCGGCTAATTTAAAAAATTTCGCTTTACATGATTTGAGATGTAGTGTTTGATTGTGTGATTAACGCTTCTTTTAATTCGTTCACACATTGTACTTGAAAGTTTGGTAGAGATTGTTCCCATAATACCCCAAGTGTAAGTCATTAATTTTGACAAGTACATCATATCTCTTCATCTTAAAGTGATGACGGGGGAAGAGGTATCCTGTGATCATGTTAGCTTCACCAATTTCGGGATCCCTCATCTTAATTTTTTTGCTACCCACTTGCTTATTTGAATTCTCTATAATGAAATCAAGAAAAAAAAAGTATATGGGTTGAAAGGAAAAAAATTTAAATAAAACAAAAATAATTCAATTAAAACTAGAACTAACTAAAAGCTAACTAAATAAGTAGAGTCCTTGGCAACAATGCAAAAATTTACAAAAACAGCTAATACATAAACGTGAGTCCAAGTATCGATCCCATGAGAACTAAACATTTAGTATAGTTTTAGTTAATCATATCTGTAATCAAATAGCAAAATTAGTTTAGTTTTATATTTATAATCTAAACATGTAGCTAATCTAAATATTAAACTAACTGCTTAACGAGAAGCGTTTATGAATACTTATGTAATGACAAATGCTAGGATTTCGAGTCCCCTAACATTCAACAATTTTAATATCACTTTCATTAATTGAGCAACACTTTTTCTTATATGACGATCAATGTTCTTGATTTAATTAGTAATATCTCGAGTAGAACTAAATATATCCCCACATACGACCCTAAGATGTTTCTAAGAAGGACGTGAATATGTAATGATGCATTAAATCACAAGAATGTTCATAACATCATGCCAAGTGTTAAATGTCAAAATCTGGAATTTAATATCAAAACTTCATAATATATGATTCAACGTTATCATAAAATCTATACAACTAGCCGATAATCAAATGAATACAAAAAATACAAATTAAATTGATATAACATCACTCACGATGAAATTGTAGAAACAAGATGGAAATAAATCTTGAATTGTTGAATCTCTTTAATGACTCCTTGATTCTTCTTCTTCAATTCAAACAATTGATGTATGAAATTGTTGTATCAAAGCTTCTATAAAGTTTGAATGAACATATCTTTGTTGATCAAAAGCTTTGTTAGCTAGCTAGGCCTTTTCTTTGTAAGTTATGTAATTTCTACCCAAAGATGAAGACATATTTATAGTTTCCAAAATAGGTCAGAACTCGTGCTTTAATTGCTTTCCCAAATATGTTGAATCAAAATAGGAAAAAAAAAATGTTTCCCTATTGTACCATGCAATCACTTGGCACAATGCCTTGCAGTCGTATACTTGCGTATTTCAACTTGCAGGTAGAAATATTATTGGCCTTGCGATTTCAACCTTAGGGCATGAAATAGCAAGGTCTGTATTTTTGTTTCATGTTCAACCTCGTGTTAGATTAATATTAACATATGCATTAACATCACATGTAATTCAATCACAATCTAATGTGAACATTAAATCCTAGAATCTTAGAACTCCATGACTCTCACAAAAAACATACAGAAACCATAATATGAGCATTAAGCAAAAGACATATCTTGATCCATATCAAATGATTAGGTGAACATTAATCACAAGATGGATTACAAATAAATTGCGTTTCTCCCTCTTTCGCCCTTTTTGTTTTTCAAACACTATCAATTGGAATAGTACATTCAACACTGTTGGAGAGAGAACATTTTATTAAGAAGTTAATCTTCTTAATCTAAACACATCCCATAAATGTTTTCACTTATTAACAATTACATCCTCTCAAATTCATTCAATTTTATTTTAGTTTTTAATTATATTTACATAAACCATAATATTTATTAATTATATTATCATCAACAACAACAACAATAATAACAATATAATAACTTTACTAGTTAAGAGCAACGTGCAGTGCACGTTTGCTTAGTT
>CAIGRS010278316.1:0-12620 GCA_903798395.1 Fraxinus floribunda
CGTTAAAACAACAAATTCCTTTAAATTTTCCGTTAAAACAAGAATTTCCATTTCATAGGCACTTTATATATATAGAAGAAATGAAATCTCAATTCAACAATAAATTTTAATTTCAATTTTCACAACTCCATCAGCTAACATCTAATTGATGATCATGTTACAACATATCTTCTAAGCCCTTTTTTGACAATCATTATAATAAGTTGTTAGAATACTGATTTTTTTAGAAAATATGTTGTTAAAAAATAATTTTTTTTTTTTTTTAGTTTATATGCATAATATTTTGTTGTGAAAACATGTGATTAAAAATGATTTTTTTTTTTTTTTAAAAAAAGTTTTTTATGATGGTAGTCAAACGGAGGCCAAGTAATCATTTTATGACATTTCTAAATGGTTGAATCCCAACCTTAAGGCCCCCCATCGCCCCGTCCCTATAGCATCGTGGAAGAGGTAAATCGCGTGATGTGCCTCAATAGGTCAGAGTACACAGCTGCCATACTGGTGGGTACAAAGAGTCCAATTTCAAACCTTGTTAAAAGCAGGAATCGAACCTTCACATTATGGTTGCCAGTTCAGTTGAGACTACCTCACTCCTATCCTTTGCATCACTGAACTATACTCCGGAGGCTATGACATTTCTAGTTACTATTGTATGTCACAAAAGTGTTAAAATTAAAATAAGAATTTATTTTAACAATTTAATATATTGACATTATTGTAATCTTATTTTGCCATTTTTGTTTCGCAAGTGTCACATACTAGTTATAAGGAACATTTTTTATGATGTAATTGTCAATTAAACCCCTATTTGACAATCATTTGTTTTTTCAAACTATTTTTTTTTAGCATCCTCATTTTTAATCACATTCACGCAATAAAATATTTTATATGTATACTCAAATTTTTTTCTACTTTTTAATTGCACATTCTCCTAAAAATCATTATTCAAAACTCTATTAAAAAAAAAAAAAAGATTGTCAATAGGGGCTAAATAATTTTTGTCATTATGATGAACATGTAGAATGTGAAAGTATGATAAAATTTGAAACTAAAATTAAATTGAGATAATGTAAAGTTAGTTACAGTATGGGCAAAATTGAGATGTATTAAACGTTTAGTAACCTAATTGAAATCATACCGAAAGTTGCATGACCACCGATGAAATTTATCGGCTAAATGCACCATATATCGATGATTACTGTAAACGTACCGAAATACTAACCAATAGTTCATACGAGAAAACAATGGGTAAATTTCCCACCGCCGCCGCCGGGTTTACGCTCGTGGGCTGCAACAACTTCGTGCGTACCAATCCCAGGTCGGATTTCTTCTCAGTCAAGCGCTTCCACCATGTAGAATTCTGGTGTGGCGATGCCACCAACACCTCCAAACGCTTCTCGTGGGGTCTCGGTATGCCACTTGTCGCCAAATCTGACCTCTCCACTGGAAACTCCGTCCACGCCTCCTATCTCCTCCGCGCCGGAAACCTCCAATTCCTTTTCACTGCCCCTTACTCTGCCTCCATCTCCGCTCCTTCCTCCGCCGCAATTCCCAGCTTCTCTGCCTCCAACCACCACTCTTTCACCTCAACACACGGGCTCGCCGTCCGGGCCATATGCATTGAGGTCCAAGATGCCTTCTCCGCCTTTTCCATGGCGGTTTCTCGTGGCGCCAAGCCGATTTCGCCGCCAGTTGTGCTTGGGAACAATGAAGTCTCCCTGGCCGAGGTTCATTTGTACGGTGACGTGGTTCTACGTCTAGTGAGTTATTCAAATTTAATAGAGACGGGTCCTGATTGTTTTTTACCAGGATTCGAGCCTGTGAACCATGAAATGTCTTATCAGGAATTGGATTATGGGATCAGGAGGCTTGATCATGCTGTAGGGAACGTGCCTGAGCTCGGGCCTTGCGTTGAGTACGTAAAAACGTTCAGTGGATTCCATGAATTTGCAGAATTCACGGCTGAGGATGTGGGGACTGCCGATAGCGGACTGAACTCGATGGTTCTAGCTAATAACGATGAGACTGTGTTATTGCCATTGAATGAACCTATTCATGGAACTAAAAGGAAGAGCCAGATACAGACTTATTTGGAGCACAATGAAGGGGCAGGGGTGCAGCATTTGGCATTGGTATCTGAGGATATATTTAGGACATTGAGGGAGATGAGGAAGAGGAGTGGGGTCGGGGGGTTCGAGTTTATGCCTTCGCCACCACCAACTTATTATAAGAATTTGAAGAGCCGGGTTGGGGATGTCCTGACTGATGAGCAGATTAAGGAATGTGAGGAATTGGGGATTTTGGTTGACAGGGATGATCAAGGGACTTTGCTCCAGATTTTCACCAAGCCTGTGGGTGACAGGTATGTTTTGCAATTTTTTTGGGATATTTTATCCCTTATTTTGGCTTTAATTGTTGACATTTTTCTGATTCACTCGTCGATTGTTTACTCTGTTGCATTTACTCATCTCCGACATTGCTAAATTTTTATCTAATAGCTGAAGTTCCTCATACACCAAAAAGGGAAATGGTTAATAATTTGCTGAACTGCACATTTGCTTCCCATATCTGTTAGATGCTTTGAGTAAAAAGTGTGGTCTTTTCTGTTGCTGGACAGTGTGTGTCCTAAATGTGATGTTATGACTCTTAAAATAGTCATTTTCTTGAAGGTTCATATGATTCTTAGGACATGTTTGATAGACAGCATGGAACACCACACATGGCCATGGACAAAATTTTAACTCCTTAATCCTATCTAGTACTGCCCACTCCCAAACATGACATTATGTATATTGCTTGTCTGGTTAACATCATCCAATATCAAGACTTGGGTTCCTTATTGGAATTTGGTCTGTTAATTTTTGGTTAAATGGTATCAGCCCAGATCTAAATTGCGTCTCTAGCTGCTATAAACCCACTTTTCTCAATTAGTGTTCAAATTTGATACAGCATGGTTAAATGACAAATTTAGATGTATGTATTGTCAATCCTCCATTGCCTGACGGCTTAGCTGTGTGAAGCCTCCAGCTTCCATTTTCTTTGATGTTCCAATGAATGCCTTCATAACCAATATTAGAGAAAGGGGAAAGTGGATCCTCTTGCCACCGTCCTTTAGAGCTGAGAAAACTGGGAGGGAACCCATTCACCAAATTTTTTTAAAAAAATAAATAATAATAATAAACTACTATGAAATTTGATTTTACTACCAACACTACTGATAACCCAATCAACATTGTCGTTGGCTTTCTCCACTTTTGAGTTAATATAATGAATCAGGACTACCCCTCCTTAGCCGTGAACAAATGCTTCCATTTTCAACCAGTAAAAGCATAGAAAAATTGACTGTCTTCCAGAAAGCATACTAATTTATTTTTGTGTGTGATTGTAAGATTTCTGCTAAACAGATAGATAGATTGGAAAAGGCTGAGTGGCAAGTGTTCTAATAGAGGCATATGAACATTTCTTAAAAGTGACATTCTCTTGAGCTTGCTTTGTCTGTGGCTGATCAATTCCCTTCTATAAGAATAGTTTTTAATTTGAATATAATTGATGGTACTAAAACAACAGATACTTAGCTTTTCCCAAAGTTAGAAAATTCGAACTTTATTTAAAATATACTCAAAATTGGCTCACCCCTGTTGAAAAGACGGAATTGCCCTCATTATGCTGTTTGCCCCATAGGTTTGAAGGACCATTTTCGGCACACATGCCTCTTTCTGTTAGTTTGATGGGAGAATTCTTGAATTTTATAACCAACTTTATTGCCTAATGGAATCCACAAACAAATCAAAGAAATTGATTTTTCCATTTTAGCTTCATCACACAGGGCTTAAAATTCTGATCCCTTCAAGATACTAGTTCATTATTTGATTAACTATATCTATGCTAACGTTATTTGTTGGGCGAGAAATAATAAGGAATATTGAAAATGTAAGTGGCTGGGATGGAAAAATGTTGATGTACTGAAAAAGACTTATTTTGCCCCGAACTTGAACATCATTTGCTATGTTTATTTAAGTTGAAGATTGGACTACTGGAGATAGGTTATGCAAACTCATGAAGCTATAATCAATCCATGGAAGCATTTCCTTGTGCAAATCATATAAGATACAGTCTAACCATACATAAAGTGACTTGAAATTCATAATGCATGGTCTGGAACTTGAACTGGGCATTGACTTGGCACAGGGACGAGTTCGAGCTGTCATTGATTCAACTGTAGGGTTTATGTGTTGAACTGTATAAGTTAATAATGTATAATGTATCATAAAATAAATGAATATGTCAATAGTGATTTACATTTGAAATATCATCCACATTATTAGCACCTGTGAAATATTAGGATCAAAGACATTTTGGGCCTGTTTAATGTAGATTTTTTGAGAATTGTTTTTTTTTTTTTTATTTTTTTATTATTATTATTATTATTTTGATAATGTGTAGTTAAAAAGTAGAGAAAAGTTATGGGTCCAAGAAATACGATGTTGAAAATTAGTTTTGAGGAAAAATGAGTTTTAAAGAATTTGTACTAAAGGGCCTGAATGGACCAAAAATTAACAAAAAAAGGACTCGTAGGATTTAGTTATAGACAATTAGTATTTCTTGGATGTTAAAGACTCGTAGGATTTAGGTATAGACAACAAGTATTTCGTGGTGGTTAAAGACTAAAAGTTAAAAGAGTAGTCATGAAGAATATCAAATAAGATCTATCATATTTACATGTGATTTTGACTTGATAGTTTTGTTCTTAAAGAAGTGAATGAATGGTAATTCATTATTAGATAATAGATATTAGTCTAAATTCTAATTGAAAGGACCAATCATGATCTCACTTGTAATAGCTGATTGGTTAAGAAGCTTCTGGGTATGTATACAAATGGTCTCAGATTTGAAACTTTTCTTCTACTATTTTACAGCATAAAATGAGCAGAACTTCGTTGCAGAAACCCACTCTGTTCATTAAAATAACTAGAATTACTTCTCACCTTTTATCCTCTTCGACAGGCCAACAATATTTATAGAGATAATTCAGAGAATAGGATGCATGCTCAAAGACGAGGACGGGAATATTTATCAGAAGGGCGGATGTGGAGGATTCGGAAAGGGGAACTTCTCAGAACTCTTCAAATCTATTGAAGAATTTGAGAAAATGCTTGAAGCAAAACAAGTCACCGAAGCAGCTGCAGCATAAGCATGCAAAGTATTTGTTTCTTTCAGCCTGAGCATGATGGATGCACTGGGAGGGTAGATATATATTTGTTAATTTGGGATACTAAATCTACTTTTCTCAGTGACATTGCACTTCTATTTTGTATATATCCTTAAGTAGTTATCTGAACTTAAGAAAAGTAATTAAGTGAAGCTGCACTTCTCTTTCTTTGGATTTAGCAATTTATGGGTGTTTTGCCTAACCATGTTTCTAGTTTAGTAATAAAACTTGTTGATATCCGACCTCACCGACATGGGGGGTAATCCGACCTCATTAAATACAGTTTGTTATATGCATTAAACTCATGCTAATGTGAGGTCGAGTATTTGAGATCCACTTGTAATGTTTAGGAGACATAATGATTAGAGATTTCATGCAGAGTGTCAAACGTCCAATTAATCAATTACGTTTGGATATACTTGTGACAGCACCTCCTAATTCTACTAATCATATGTCTTAGCTTTCTTCCCTAAATAATTCATTAATTGTTGGAGATCACATGTAAGATAAATTTATGATGACTGACAAGTCGAGCTCATTAAATCAATCCAAATGTGCCAATGATGTACTTTCTTAGCTCGGTACTGTAGTGATAAGACAAGAAAATGATGTAAACATGCATATCTCTCCCTATAAAAAGGATGAAGATATCCTCGAGAAAATGGAGGATTCTAAACACTTGATATTTCAAATATCTCCTTTGGTAAAAACAAAGGAAAACACTTGTAGTTTATTCTTGTAATAATCCTCATTTACATTCTAAGTTGGCTTGAATTCTGTACAATTTTCAACGTCAAACAAATTGGCGCTAGAAGGGGGGCCTTCAACTTGAAAAAGCAACCCCTTTTCTTCACGAAATTCACGAAAAAAATATTATGATGGATAAATCGTCAGCATCTGGGAATCAATCCAATACTCATCCTGAAAAAATCAACAATAAACAAATTATTGGAAGAGGATGAGGTCAAAACGAAGCTGCTGACCCTCAAATGACCATGGTAAAGGAAGTACGGAGGAATATCTTACTACATCATTCTCCTTTCACTGAAGACATTCTTGTTGAACATTCGCCTAATGAATTTCCTAGCAAGGAAATCATTCAAGCCTTGCTCATAAGTGAGCAGACTAGGCTCATAAGCGAGCCACCTTACTCATCAGCAGGCCGACCTGGATCATAAGCAAGCCGACCTTGCTCATAAGCCTAAGATTGCATGTGCTGCAACACTTAGATGAATTTCCTAGCAAGGAAATCATTTANAAATCATTCAAGCCTTGCTCATAAGTGAGCAGACTAGGCTCATAAGCGAGCCACCTTACTCATCAGCAGGCCGACCTGGATCATAAGCAAGCCGACCTTGCTCATAAGCCTAAGATTGCATGTGCTGCAACACTTAGATGAATTTCCTAGCAAGGAAATCATTTAAGCCTTGCTCATCAGCAAGCCAACCTTGCTCGTAAGCTAGCCGACCTAAGGTTGCATGTATTGCAACACTTAAATGAATTTCCTAGCAAGGAAATTATTCAAGCCTTGCTCATAAGCGAGCCAACCTTGCTCATTAGCCAGCCGACTTTGCTCATAAGCATGCCGACCTAGCTCATAAGTGAGCTAACCTTGCTCATAAGCAAGCCGAGATAAGGTTGCATGTACTGCAACATTTAGATGAATTTTCTAGCGAGGAAGTCATTCAAGCCTTGTTTATCAGCAAGCCGACCGACTCATAAGCAGGCCGACCTTGCTCATAAGCAAGCCGAGCTAAGATTGCATGTGCTGCAATACTTAGATGAATTTCCTAGTAAGGAAACTATTTAAGCCCTGCTCATGTGCAGGCCGAGCCAAGGTTGTATGGCTGCAACACTTAGTGAAAATTCCTATGATGAATTACTTTAGACCTGGTCATGTGCAGACCACTTAGTGGAAATTCCTATGAGGAGTTACTTAAGCCTTGCTCATGTGCAGGCCGAGCTAAGGTTGCATGTGCTGCAACACTTAGTGAAAATTCATATGAGGAATTACTTAAGCCCTGCTCATGTGCAGACCGAGCTAAGGTTACATGTGCTGCAACACTTAGTGGAAATTCCTATAAGTAACTACTTAGGCCATGCTCATGTGCAGGCCGAGCTAAATGTTGCATGTGCTGTAATACTTAAATGAATTTTCTAGCAAGGAAATCATTCAAGCCTTGCTCATCAGCAAGCCAACCTTGCTCATCAGCAATCTGAGCCGACCTTGCTCATCAGCAAGCCGAGCTAAGGTTGTATGTACTGCAATACTTTGATAAATTCAATATATTACAAGGTGTGTGACAGCTCATTTGCAAGTCAAAACGTGACACCTATTCAAGACATTTTTTGTTGTAATAATTGTACCAATGGAAAAATGAGCTAAACCGTGTTCAAGGTCCGTTCGTCACCAAGGCGAGCACTGACCTTGGGGTAACTGTTGATATCCGACCTCACCAAGGCGAGCACCGACCTAGGGGGTAATCCGACCTTATTAAATACAGTTTGTTATATGCATTAAGCTCATGCTAATGTAAGGTCGGGTATTTGAGGTCAGCTCGTACTAATGACAGTCGTTGTTTAGGAGACATAATGATTAGAGATTCCTTACACACTGTCAAACAAATCAATCAATTACATTTTGATATATTCATGACAGCACCTCATAATTTCACCATCATATGCATTAGCTTCTTTCCCTAAGTAATTCATTAATTGTTGAGGATCACGTGTAAGATAAATTCATGATGACCTCACAAGCCGAGCTCATTAAACCAATCCAAACGTGCCAATGATGTTCTTTCTAAGCTCGGTACTGTAGTCGATAAGACAAGAAAATGATGTATACATGCATCTCCCTCCCTATAAAAAGGATGAAGATATCATCAAGAAAATGGAGGATTCTAAACACTTGATATTTCAAATATCTTCTTTGGCAAAAACAAAGAAAACACTTGCAGTTTATTCTTGTAATTTACAAGTCATTATCAGTAAAAATCCTCATTTACATTCTAAATTGGCTTGAATTCTATACAATTTTCAACGTCAACAAAACTCATATGCATCAAAACTAGACTTCTTGCTTTCGATTTCTGGGCCAATATATGTAAATTGATGCAATTTCTACAGAGGCTCGGGCGGAGCTTGAAAGGAGCTAGAACAGCCAGTGGCAAAGCTACCAAGGGTCGAGTGAGGGTAATTAATTTTTTTTCTCATTTTTGTTGGAAGTTTATTGTTAAGAATTATAATATTTTTTCATGAGCAATCTTTTCAAAGAAAGAACATAAACACTCAAACCACACGTAAGATTTATAGAGGTTCGCCTCAATGTGAGACTACATACTCCTCGTTGCAACTGTAATTTACTCTGTCAAAAAAATATGTAAAAGAGAATCGCACACTTATCTTCTCTTAACACATTTTTCTCTCTTTCTGATGATCAAATAAAGCATAAGGACGGCTTTCTATTTATAAAATAAATTTGGGAAATCTTATCATGGAGATCGACTCATGATCAGCTCCGTGAAGTGACAATAATTAAGTTTCAAAACTTAATATTCATTACTACTACCCATACCATTTTCTTTCTTGCCCCACTTAATGGAACACAAATTTTCTCTTTTATCTTCCATTTCCAAATTCTCTTTCATCTTCCATTTCTACCACTAGATTAATTCCAAGATTAAAAATCTAACGAGCCTCCGCCTTTGTTGGGTTCAATGCCGAACTTGGCCCGACTATTCTAGCCCTCAAATACCTACCCAACTAATTTAATTTTTGTTGACCTCGATTTTTATACCTCCAATTTGTCCAATAGATCTCGAGCTCACTTGCATCAATGTAAGCTCCTTTCCTACACACTTGACAAACTGTTAGTCACTCGTGCCCTTCTCCAGTGGTGGGGAGGCAAAGCACTCTGACGATCAAGTTAGTCGATGGAAAGAAATATAATAGGTATGGGACGAGCTTTAAGGTGCAAGTCACAAAAGTGTTCAAACACTGGGAATATGTATGAATATAGAGAGAGGAGAGCAATCTTACAATGTTTTGAGAATTATAATTGCATTACTCTTAAACTAGTGTAAGTTGTGAGCTTTTATGTTGGCATTGCTGGAGTGGTGTCTATCGGATGAAGAAGCACGTGACTTCATCCTAACGGTCGAAGTGTCCCATCGTAGGTCATCATACCAAATGTCCCAGGCTCTGCAGCACTTAATGTTTGGTGAAAAAGTAGCAGCTCTAGGGCTTAGGCATGACTGCCTAGGATGGCTAACAAGACTTGACACTACGCTGTTGCAAGGGATTGCATCAATCACTTTCATAAGATCTTTGTGCAAAGGAACTCTTGGGAGGAGTGAATATGAAAGATCATTCTTTATGGTTAGGAGGATTCCAGTCAGTCAGTCATACGGGCTTCAATCTTCATGTGATGTTTCGGTCGGGGCAGGGTCACTTTTCCTACATCGTTAGGAGGCTTCCGCTTTGGTAATGCTGGATCACCTATCCATGGTTGTTATACGGCAGGGCCCCTAGTTCGGCCATTGAGCTTCTACTTACACATGACACTTTATTTTGATGACGTAAAGTGTGGGCCTTTGTTCAGTTCCTGATTGACTGCTATGTGTCTCTTCCTAGTTGCGAGGGGTAACAATAGTCCTCCAAATCCATAAATGATTGTTCATCTAATGTGTAGACTTCCAAAGTAGGTTGTGGAGTTCACGTAGAGGGGTGCTTCGGACCTGTGAAAATTATTTTTTACACAACATAATAATCCAAGTCCAAGTGTGGTTATTTATATCATGGTTGGATCTCAGAAAAATAGGACCTCTGGTAGATGGTCTGAAGTTTTGTCTCAATCTTTATTTGATTTTGAAGTTGAAGTTGAAGCTGTGCTTTGAATTACTAAAGTTTGAAGCAGAGGCGATGCTTCAAATTTACTGAGAAGCGATGAAGCGATACTTCAAAACTACTGAAGTCTGAAGCAGAGGTAGTGCTTTGAAGGCAATGAGCTGAAGTGAATCAACTATAAAGACGTCCTTAGAATACGTGCAATGATTTGATGTCTTTCGTGTTTCCGATAGTTGAGGTAAATAGGTAAATGATGGGCTATCTTTTATCTTTTTGAAGTGAAGCGTGATTACGCAGCTTGGCTAGTTTCCTTGCTAGTTCTTCTTCAAACTTCTAGGTAACTCTGCCCCCTTCGTGTCTGCATTATTTGTCTTCATAGTTGAATTAGGTGAATGGCTTCTTCTTCTAGGTCCGGTTCTAGCTTGGGTAGTGGAAAGATAGATCTTTGTCGTATAGCTTCCGAATCTTGTATTGTAAAGTCCCGAAAATTTTCATAGAATAGAATTAATTATTTTATATGCTTTATTTTTAATATTTTGGAAAGTTAGGGACTAAAGTGTGTATATATTAAATTTCATTTTATATGGGTCAAATATTTAGATATTGATGGAGCAATGATAAGTATGTGAATATTGGACTCGTTGAATAGATCGTAATTAATCATGTATATTATGTTCGAGAAAAAGTTAATTCGGATAAACGAAGTCCAAGCTATCGAGGTCGAAAGATATTGTCTTAAATAGTTATTTAATTAAATTAATCAATTGAGTTATAATACAACAGTGACACGGGTAGAGCAAGTTTAATATTTTTTTTATATACAAAATCCTTGTTGTGGATTGATTTATTTGCATTGATTTTGGGAATTGTTGTGGATTTTATTTTCAGCATTATTTTAGTTTTATTATTATATGAATTTTGTTTTATAGAATTTGGAACATATTTTATTGGTTATGTTTTATTTAATATTGGTGTAACCATAAAAAAAATCATGTTGTGATGTTTGATAAGTTTATTTTAATTATAGAATGAAACTTTCAGTAATAATTTAAATATTTAAAAAAAATTGGATCGTTACAGTTTGGTATCAGAGCACCGTGTCCAGTATTGACCTTCTTGATTTTAAGACTTTCCTCAAATAACTGTCGATAAGACTCATGAATATCGGCTTCATCCTCAATCATCCTCAGAATTCTCACTATGTTCATCATTGTCCTCTGTTTCATTCTCCTTATCAGATTCAGTCTTAATTATAGATGTGAAAGCCATAAAATTTTGTTCATCGTCACCCCGATACCTGTATCACTCTGAACTCTCGAATCTGATTCATCATCACTTAAAGTCACTGCTAATGCTTTACCTTTTCCTTACTCAAATTCTTTTTCAAATTAGGACATTCATTCCTATAGTGATCAAAACTCTAACACTTATGGCATCTCACTGATTTGGTTTTCCTACTAGAAGTCCTAGGGTTATTTTTCTCACACTTATCTTTTGAGAATTTAATAAGGACATCATTTTTCCTATCGTGAGATTTTCTCATATTCCTCATCATCTTCTGAAATTTTTTCACGAAATAAGCTATTTCGTCGTCCCTAAGGGTCTCAGCGTCAGTAGACTCAACTCTCTTCTTCTTTAATGGTGTTCATAGCTATGGATTTAAGTTTCTTTGGTTGAGAAATGGCGAGTTCATAGGTTTGGAGAGATCAGTTGAAATATATATACCTACTTGTACTCTTTATTATTGTTAGGGACCAAAAGTGCAAATCTCTTTTTCATCTTGTATATATTTTTGTGTATTTCTCATAATTCAATATACAAGTATTTTTTCTCCCAAATCTACATGGTATCAGAGCACAGTGTACGACCCAAACCTAATAGACGTCCTCTTCGGCGCCGGCAACGTCCTTTTCGGCTACCCAAAAGCCGATGACTTCCGGTGACGTCGCGCCTGCGTGTGTGTGCACAGTAACGACGTCGCGGCTGCGTGTGCACAGTAACGACGGAGCTCGCTTCTTCACTTTACCCTGATTTAGGTCTTTTTTTCCGGTACCCAGACGCCGACGGCGTCGCGCCTGACCTCCGCGTGCAGCTGGAGTTTCAGATTCTGAAGGTTCTCAATTCCTTCATTTTTTTTTGCTTTTGTTGATTGTGCCTTTCTCTGCCGTTTTTCTTGACCTCACGAGGAGATTCGTGGGCTTCCAAAATTGACAGGATGGTATTTATGAATTTCCATTTGACTCAGAGTTATATTAGTGACTCTATTGAAATGCTGTTTAATTTGATTGGGGTTTGGGGAACAAATTGAGGCAGCTGTACTAAAAATCTTTGCTTGGGAAGACATTTGTTCCTGCTACCTTGCCTTCTTTGTCACACTTTTTAGTGTATGCCTGGCTTTAGTTTGGTCTGGTTGGCTGGTCCTTGCTAGTACTGTTGGTGTGGGTTGGTTGCAGCTTCTGTTTCCAGTCAGCCTGTGCGGGTGTCAGGCAGTTCTGTGTTGGTGGTTTCGTGTCTGCACAGAAACTGCTTCAGCTTCTATTTCTTCCTAGCCTTCGGCCCATTA
>CAIGRS010278346.1:0-17668 GCA_903798395.1 Fraxinus floribunda
GTTTGTAATTTGGGAAAAAGAGAAAGAAAAAAGTAAAAGCTATAAAAGTACATCCCACGTTAAGATTCTCCTCTTTATTTGATTAACACTTTATTCACTCCAGTCCATCTAGATTTCCTAGTTAAAACAACACAAATCTTGATTACTATCAACCTTGATGTCACCCATGGCTTCTCCATTTTACTTCAAATCATTATCATCTACTAATAATTCACCTTTCTTACTGATTCTTGTACTCATATTTCCATGTCTGAAACTAGCTGAATCCCAAGCAAAACTGTGCAGAACATCCTGCGGAGAGATACCAATCAACTATCCTTTTGGCATTGATGATGGCTGTGGCAGCCCTTATTACAGACACATCCTCGTATGCTCAAACTCGGGACAACTCGAACTCAGAACTCCTTCAGGAAGATATCCAGTTACTAATATCAGTTATACGGATCCTTATATTCTGGTCACTGATCCATTCATGTGGAATTGCCAAGACCGTGACAATTTTCGTCCCACCAGACCCTTTAGTCTAGACACCAGCACGCATTTGCGATTATCCTCTCAGAATGACTACCTTTTCTTCAACTGTAGTGAAAATGATGTGATAATGGAACCAAAACCCATGTTTTGCGAACGTTTTCCTGAACAATGTGATTCTACATGTGACAGTGCTAGTTATCTTTGCCGGCACTTGCCAAGATGTGCATTCGCATTGCGTGAAAGTTCGTGCTGTTCTTACTACCCCAAGGCAACCGAGTCATTAAGGATGATGCTCAAATATTGTGCAACTTATACTAGTATATATTGGAGAAATCTTGGTATTACTCCGGGATACAATCAGATTCCCGAGTATGGAATCCGGGTTGATTATGAAATTCCAGTGACTACAAGTTGCCTTCGGTGCCAGGATAATGTGAAGGGAGGCGGTGTTTGTGGGTTCGATACAGAATCTCAGAACTTCTTGTGTATGTGTAAGAAGGGAAATGTCACCACCTACTGTGCAGGCATGCCTTTTCTTTGAATTTGTTATAGTTTCTTGATTTATTATTATAGTATATAATTTAATTCTGTTGCAATAACAAAATCTTGAATACTTGTTTTGCTGCAGATCAAAGTTTTCAGCATACTAGTCCTAGAGCAGTAGCAGGTGATTACTTGTTGCAAATGATTTACGAAATTAAAGCATGTCCTTTTATTTTGAGTTTCCATAGGTTCACATCACATATCTGTTTATTTTTTTCTTCGGTCCTCCATACGGGGATTCATTTTTTCATCAAAAGTTTGACATTTTAATTCAAATCCGTACAGGGACTGTGACCGCGGTTTCAGTTGCTGGAGCATTTGGGATTGGAGCTGGTGTATGGTATCTGAGGAAGTTGAGAGCAAAAGCGCCCGTAACACATGGTGTTCAAAGCAATGAGAACAGACTTTTCTGATAGCTTTCCCTTGAAGCAACAAATCAAATTTCCTTTTCTTTTTTCTTCTCTATACTTTTCTTCTTGTTTTTTTTACTCTGTCAGTGTAAAGAATGGTTTTGTACTCTTCACCCTTCTAGTTTCATACACTATACTCGAAATTTTGAAACCAAGTTGCAAATCAAATTCTGTTTGATTATTGGGAACTTGCAAAACTGCAGTTGGAAATTTTACACAATTGGACAACCAAATTTGGAAGCAAAAAGCACTGTGCTAAAACTAGTGCTAACACGAAAAACTAATCACCTGCCCAATTTCTGTAAGTGGCTGGTTAAATTCATAAATAGAAATATTTACATGAATCAACATGCTTTAGTACTGCATCTCAAAGGGCCTGCATCCGACGTTAGAGCTAGTGCCTTTGACCCGTCCGCGACTGGAAACGCCTGGGACTTAGAGTAACCAGGTGCAGTACTTCCCCATCCTGATTGAATAAAATAAGCTCCATTCACAAATCTGTCCTTGGATGATCTCCATTTCCAGTTCTTCCACCCATTCTTGACCTCTCTCTTTGTAATCTGTTTTAATGTCAAAGAATCTCATTTAAGTACAATTAATGGGAAAAAAAGTGATTATTTTTAATATACATTTAACTTACTTGTTTTGAGTAAGTGTTTTTGGGAGCCATGTAGTAATTTCCTTCACTAAAAATGGTTGGATTAGCACTGCCACCAATAGCATACATTTCCCACATATCATATCTATTGTTGGCCACATGAGAGTAACCTAGCCTGACCCTGCTTCCCAGGATTAATTTATGTACAGGAAATTAATCATTTTCTTATAAAACAGATTAATTTAAAGTACCTAGAACTCGAAAAACATAGTTACTTAATTACCTTGGCATCCTTTGAACTAAACCAGGGCCAAAATGATTGAACGCAACTGTCACTTTCATAACTTTGTCCTCTGTATTCTTATCGTCGTGCCCAAATAACATGACCTGGTATTATAATCTAGTCCCGTTCAGTACGACGTGGCAATAACAAGAATTTCTAAAAGTTTGGAAAAAAATGTGGTTACTTACTTTGTCATGTTGGGAAAAGAAGTTGTTAGAGATTGTAATGGATGTTGAAGCATGGATTACATCAATTAGACCATCGGCGCAGCGCGCAAGGAAACAGTGGTCAATCCATATATCAGTCGAGCCAAATATATCAATGGCGTCCCCATCGGAGCCTCTGCGGTGGCCAACATGGGTCGGGCTGTTCCGAACAAGGCCGGACTTTCCCGGCTTACAATCATGAATGCTAATCCCATGTATAATAACATGACTAACATACTGTATTGTAATGCATGGACCATAAGCGATTTCCACTTTCACCCCTCTCCCATCAATGGTCTTAAAACTGTTTATCATAAGCTCATTTCTAAGAGTAATTACCATGTCTTTTGCAAAGATAATCCACAATGGCTTTGATTGGATCACACCATACCTGAGTGTGCCTGGTTTAGGATTAGCAGGATCGTCCGATGGATTTGTAACCACATACGTCGCCCCTTTCTTTCCTCCGAGGGCGTTTTTACCAAAGCCTACGGCGCAATCCGCCAGTGCACGGCGGTTGGCCACCCAATTAGCTTTTCCCCGCCAACAAGAGTCTATAACATTCATGACTTTCGTGTTTGAATAATAATCAGCTAGTAATGGCGATATGCTTAAAACTAGAAGACTGAGAATCAGTGAGAGGTTGGCTGTGGATGCCATTAATTTGTCTAGTGAGAATTTAGGTAACAGTGAGTTACGAAAATAGTTGATTTGTGTACATATATATGTGAGATATTGTAAAGGTGGTGGCCACGTTAAATAGGACTGTTTCTTTGGATTTTTGGCTAAGATTCTGGGGAGAAAATAGACGTGATGGCACGAGCTGAAGGGTTATTGACTTGTACAAAAACTAAAGGATGTTCTCTGTGTTTTAATTTTGTATTTTGAATTCATTTTAAGTTTTGTATTTTTTGTGTCCTTGAAAATGTGTTCTCTTTGACAATTTGAAAAATTATTTTGAAAACACCCAAAATACGTTTTAAAAATTTTGACTTGATTATAACTGAAGACACTTGTTTTCAAAAACAAGTTTTCACTGTTTTGAAAAATCGAAAACAGAAAATGACTTAAAAATGGTAAAAAGAACAGGCCTAAGGTTTAGCCACTGAAACTGGAGTTTATTTAGTCTGTTTGAGCCTCATTTTGTGTAAAATATATTTTTTAATAGTAGATTGATGGAAAATATGTGATTAAAAAATAAAGAAAAATTTGAATTTGCATGTAATATTTTTTTTTTAAGAATATATAATTAAAAAGAAAAGAATGAAAACAATATTTTGAAAAAAATAGGGATCAAATAATTGTTTAGTATTTGACCTTCTAATCTTTATATGGTTTATTATTTGACCTTTTAATCTTTATAATAAAGTTCTTGAGTTCGATGAACGTTGTTCATTGATAGTAGAAAATATGGGAGTTGACTCTTGAAATGTCTTAGTTTGTATGATTATAATTTATAAATATAAAATAAATATATAAATTTATCATTTTGACATTTAGACGTGTCTAGTTTAAGATGATATTTCCATTTATTAAATTTCACGTTAACATATGGTAAAAATAAATGTGTCTGCACACGTAAAAAGTAAATAAAATTAGGCTTTTAGAGGAGATAATTCCTCGTACCTAAATTACTTGTTGACATAATTTACAATGAAAAAGAAACATTGAATTTGTCTGACATATACACACCAAAAATGTGAAATAAAAAGGAAAAAAATTGGGGTAAAATTCATTAGTTGTAGAGTACATATATTATCTTTATAATGGTAGAGTCGGATAAATATTTTATACATGAACTAAAAACTCTATAAATGTTCCTACTCTACATATTTTATAGGTTATACAACTTTTTAACTACATATTTCATCAATTTCTATTAAAATTTGATTTTAACCTCTATCAAACGGGACTTGATTTTGATAAAAGTTGATGAAATATATGGTTGAAAAGTTGTGGGATTCAAAAAATATGTGGATAAAATTAATTATTAACTTTGACTTGGATTAAAATCTAGATTTAAATTTCTACCACACAGATCCTACTAAAAAAATTGATTTTAATCCTCGCCAAATAGGGGATGGTATTCATTTTGCATGGCATATTATTCTTTAGGAATGCAAAGTGATGAGGAACGATTAGAAGAGAAAATAAAAAATCAATTGAAAAATGAGAGAAAAAAGATGGATATATGAAAATGCACACATCTTCAGCTTTGTTTGGCTAATATCATCAAACTTTCGGGGGTCAAATTTCATCATTTAAGGGTTCGTTTTAGCATTTTTTTGTTTTGAGACAGTTTAAAGTTATTTTCATCATTTTTGCATTTTTGAAGTTCTATTCAGATTTGTCTACCAAGTTAGAATTTCGATTTGATTATAATTTGTTTTGACTTTTTAAATATGTATTAAGGGTTTGAAAGCCCTACATTCATATTTTATTAATAGTATTCAGTTTTCCTGTTATCTAATGGATTTCAATATTTCTCACATCCGTTTGAGTGAAATTCGTTGAACTCGTTCATGACCTATAGTAACTATAAACCTAGTCAAATTAATAAATTGTTGATCGATTGAAAATTAATATACTGATAATAGTACATTTCAACTCGACTGCCCTCTTATTTATTACATACATTAGTAATAAATACATTAAACCCTTGTTTGGTGAGGATCGAAATCAAGATTTTAATATAAATCAAAGTTAATAATTAATTTCAACCACACATATCATGGATCGAATATTTCATATTTTTACATATGATTTTATTGACTTGCTTAATATATAGATTGATTTTTAAATTTCAAGAAAATTGTCAAAACGTGAAAACAAAACACAGGTCCAAACTGGCAGTCAATTCTAACTGACTGGATGGTAAGTTATTTGCGAATTTTAAGGGTTTTAACACTCAAAACATGAAACATTTTTTTATTATTACACTACAGCTAGTATCAGTGTTTTAAATAGCAGGGAACAGCGCCGCTAGTCAACCTTTTCTATTGACCGCTATATCGCACTTAAGTGCGCCTTATCCCCCTTTTTTTTCCATAAATTTTTTTTTTTATATATAAATATATTTAATGTCTTAAAAATAATTAAAATAATATTAAAAATACGAAACACTTTATGACGTTTATTCTTCGCATTGACATGCTTAATCTTATAATTCTTGATTCTCGGCATCGACGATAATTCTTGATTCTCGGCATCAACGCTACGCAACGCTTTACGCTTTTTAGAACATTGGCTAATACACAATTATTTATTTACCATCCTAAATTCTTTGAAATGTCAATTAAGTAAATTTAAGGAAATATTGGTTTAATATTAAACCATTAAGAATATTTATTCCAATATCAAAAGAAATCTTTGGTGATATGATTATATACTTATCGCATTTCATTGTTTAATTTTTTAGGTAAGACTTAATTCCAATTTTGGCTATTGCTTTATACAAGTAAAGGAAGAAACAAGAAGGGAATTGACTACTTTGAGAAAATATAGAAGCATTTGATGAACCAGTAGTTACGTGTTCTGCCATTCTTCAGCAGGATCAATTGGCGACATGCATCACTGATTATACTTGAAGCAAACTGTTATTCTTTAACCATATTTCAAAAATAACAAAGCAGAGTGAATGATCAATCTTATTTAAAGATCAAGTCGCTTGACGTGAATTAAGAATGATGATTCTTAATTTCTTACTCTAAGTGTTGGTTGTTGTCGAATACAATAGTAAGGTAGTAACAAAGTCAAGACCAGAGGGTTTAATTCCACTTTTACAACAAGTTAAAAGGAGGAAAAAACGATTGAGTTGTTCTTAGACTTTTTTTATTTTTATTTTTTTTGTTAATTTTGTGAAATTACAAAACTGAGGCTATAGTAGTTTTTATCGTTTGATTTAGTGGATTGTTGACCAATGCATGGGGCCCGTGGAAGTTTTCATTCGAGGTTTACCACGTTACATCTGATATTCATTTTTAATATGTTAGTTATTTTTTAGCAATTAATTAAAATCTTAGAACACATGTACAATCGGCACGTTGCAATCAGAACTGCTGAAAAACTGCTTATATGATATTCTAACTGTACTCTTTTTAAACTTAATAATTAAAACGAATTTTTAATTTCCTAGGTTTTAGAATTTACAACAACTTTTCAGCCGCACATTTTTATCAACTTTTATCAAAATATACTAAAAACCAGATTTTAATCCCCACCAACAAGTGCTAGTAAATTTACTTCCTTTCTTGCACCTATTGTTGCAACCTCCACAGTGCTTTTTGTTGAGCGAAGGATTCATACACTGTCCGTTGCAACAAATTCCTGAGAATTTTCACTTGTTCCCACATTTGCCACAATTCAGTTTGTTTTGCGACATTAACACATTTTTCAATCTGTTCCAGGACTGTCCTCAATTCGACAAATTCTAGGATAGTTGTTGGCTTGTTGCATGCCAGTCATTGTGACACGTAATTTTTGAACAAGAAAATGGCTATAACCCACGAAGTGACTACGTTTTTCATGTTTTCATTGTTGCGTCCGTCGAGGGGATGAGGATGATTTATCTTCTGCTGATGCTACTGAAAGAGTAAAGGCTAAGGCCATTACCAATATTGCCAACACGAAGAAGACCTGCAAAGATTTCTTGGCTTCTTGTGTTTATTATTAATCTTAATGGATTTTATGATGAATAAGAATGCAGATTACAAGTCTTGCTTTTTCTGTGTGGTCTTGATTCAAGTGACTGCTTCAAGTTTACTGTAAGACCTTCTCGTGCGGAAGGAAACACTTGATTGCTGATGAAAAAAAATGGCTAATTACCAGAGGTTCTGTACCCACATTGTGAAGGAAACGACAAAAGAATTTGTATACTTGGGAACAAACCATGGGAATTTGTATATCGAATTAAGTCCTAATTCCTTCTTACTTCTTTTGGGAGCAATAATAAATACTGTGAAATTACAAGACTAACAAAGAAGACGTGCACACTTAAAGTGGTTTGCCCTCGAGGTGAGAGTTGTGTACAGCTGCCCACTAGTCATTGCATGTTTTTCACTCACCTCACATTCAATATAGAACCCCTAAAATAGTTTATACCGTAGAAATATTAAAGCGATCCAATACATGTATGTAATATCCAGTATAGTCCTGGTCAATTTACGGTCGATGATGAGTGCACAGTATAATTAGACTCTACACCGTCCAACATTTTGTGCATTATTTTAATGCCATGCTGAAGCATTATGCAATAATGTTGATGAAACATGAGCGAAAAAATACTTCTTGAATGTGGGAATGCTATTATTTCTATTTGAAGAAGCCAACAAAGGGTACAGGAAAAGGGGAGATTTCTATGAGATAGTTGGAACTGAATTTTGGAACAGAAGAAAAAGAAAAAAGATGCTGAAGATTGGAATAGAATCTGATTTTGTTATATACTAAAAAGAGTAGTTGAAAAATGCTTCCCTGGTCTAATAAGCAAGGGATATATTCTTATTAAGCCAATGGTACTTAAATATACCAAATGTTGCAGTGCAAATGAAAATTTTGAGCTGTGCACTTTTTTGCAACTATTTGGATACTGATAGTTTTGCTCACAGATTTCAAAAGGCAAATAGAATACCAGAATAAAGATTAATATGAGACTAGTATCTATGATTTTCCCTTGCCTCATAGCGTTATGTATAATGTGGTACTCACCTTTTCTTGCTGCCCAAACCCCTTCACTCGATGAAGAGTTCATTCTCACTAATTCAACTAAAAAGTCCCTTCATCGGGAAATTCACCCTCAAAAGCGGCAGGAAAAGCATTCCATTGCGCTTGAGAGCCCGAATAATGAAGGAACAACTGACCTAGTTAGGCCTTGGAGGGCTGGACACTTATCTCATCACCATCTACATTTAAGAACTGTAAGAGCTTGATCATTACTTCTTATTGTTGCTTCTATGTGATTGCAGTTTCAATATTGAGTCTTACATTGTATTATAAGTCAATTACCTGCTATGACCTTATGACAGGCTCATGGAACTGTAAACATAATAGGATGGGGAATTCTTTTACCCATCGGAGTGATAATCGCAAGGTACTTCAAGAAACTGCCATTTAAGGGAAATGACTGGTATTCTCTTCATGTTATGTCTCAATTATCAGGCTTTCTTCTGGGCACAGTTGGCTGGGGACTTGGTTTGGCCATAAAAAATGCAGCTAAGGAAACCAGTATGAGTACACATGGAATTCTTGGTACCATAATATTTGCATTCGCCGCCTTGCAAGTAAGAACAAAATTATCTTTCTGCCACGCCAAGCCATAGATGTTCTACAAAATTCACTGTTGGTCGCTGAACTTGTAGAGAAATCTCATTTAGGTCACTATACACATACACGTGACTAATTCCCAATGAGATCTCGCTACAAGTTCAGTGAATTTGACCTGTTCTAAGAAACAAAGCCCTTAGCTTACATTTAATCAGTTGTTAGCCTTGTGTTTACAGCCAAACGAAGGACATGAATGCCGCAAATACTGGGTGATATATCATCATATCATAGGGTATGCCCTGATTGTTATTATTATAGCAAATATATTTGAAGGGATGAACAATCAGAATCCTGCAGCACTCAACAAATTGAGATGGTTTTATGGTGTTACAGTGGGGGTTCTGGCTTTGACTGCCCTGGCTCTTGAAGTCAAAAGATGGATTACTTAGATTCATCTACATCTGGTTATTTTAAGCAGCTGACAAAATTCTTGAGAATTGTTGTCAAATGAATCTCTTTTATCATTTCTCCTTCCCCTGTTTCTGGAGATTTTTCATTCTAAAATATTGCTGTCAATAAAACTCCACCATGCTCTTGATTTGACTGATAAGAAGGGGTATGCCCTCTTGGATGGTATCCATGCTGAATCTGATTAATGTAAGTTTCAAATTTTGGTTTAAAAAATCATTATTCTATTTAGATTGATTCTTAAAGTAGCCTTGTGTTTGTTATAGAACAAGTTTATCTATCTAGACTGCTGATCATAAGAAAAAAATTAAATGGCATTAATAGACAAAGATTACCCATCGCTCACTCCTCTATTCAAATTGTTACCCACCATCATTAGAGTGAAATATGTTATTTCCTCTTGATGAAAATTACCACGTGGTCTGACGGAAATCAGAAATGGCACCTTCATGACGCGAAATCTTGCCAACTGGATAAAATAGGCACCTTGATGATAATTCAATTGTAACCTTTGAGAAAACCTAATCGTGCCCTGATTTTGATGACAAAGTTCACCCACAAGCCCCAGATATGGAAGACAAAACTCATTATTGAAGAAGCACGGTTGAACAGAGAGGAATAGGGACCACATGGAGGTAAATTTTTATCTTACGATGAAATCTGTACATTTTTTTGTTTAATTTCTATCTGCACCAGAGCATGTTGCGGTGGGATTGAATGCAGACCCTACAGTCTAAGTGAAAAGGAGCTACATACATTATTTTTCCAGTGAAAAAAAAAAAAAAAATTTATCACTCTCCTACTTATGATGTTAAAAAGGAGAAGTTCCACATTTAGAGGTGGGAAAGACTAAAGACATTGGGGAATCCAGGCAAGTCGTTCTGAATAATGAGGTTACAACTAGGTGAAAATTTAGGTTTAGACCGAATGATGATTAGAGAGCACAAGCAGAATGCAAGGTTAGACAATAAATGGAGGATTTGTGTTTCATGGAACAAGGGGAAGGGTTGCGTGCAAAAGACTTTAGAGCACACTTGCACCTGGGACAATACAACTAGGCACTGTAGTGCCCAGTATATAGATGAAAGGTAATCAAAGACTTTCAAAGTTGACCTTGACTGGAAGTCTAAACTGATTAGGAAGGTTCATTTTTGAAGGTTGATTCCAGCATTATAGGCTGGATTATAAAATGAATGGTTTAGTATTTTGATTATCCGGTTAGTATACACTTGCAATGCAAATGTTGCACTCGTTTTTTGGTTTGCTTTCCTGAAATTGGAATTTTGCATTTTTTGCTCAAAATTTTCATGAGCTTACTGTGTTTGGATTTTATTATGTTCACAAAAGTATCAGGTACTTTTTATGCTTATATTGTGCATACTGTCAGTTGAATGTGGAATGATGTATTGAGTTGTGAATGGCGAAGTTGCCTTAAACTGGTTCTGGTGATCTCATGCAGACAATGTGAACTCTGGTTTGATGGTTTTGATTTGCTGTGTACTTTGGCCTCTCTAATTTCTGGTGGTTCAAGGTGGTGCATTACGTTGTTAGTTTCTTTATATATGTTTGTTTCTGATGCAAAACAGAAACGTAAATAATAATAAAAGGATCTTGTTTGTAATACTTGAAGGGGTGTTGCTCGACTTTTGTTCGAACGGACGTGAAAAATACTAGAATCCATCAGATAACGGAAAACTAATATATTATTATTCAAAAAACAACTGTGGGATATTCAAACCCTTGGCACATATTTAAAGCATCAAAACGAAACCCTAATTCGGTAGATAAGTCAGAAGAGAACTAAGAAATTGCAAAAACGATGAAAATATCTTAAACTAACTCAAAACATAAAAACGCTAAAACGGATCCTTGACCGATAGGATTTGACCCTGAAAGTTTAACGATGTTAGCCAAAGGCCATACCCCGACAAAACTTCAGAGAATTGAAAAACACTTCCAGGTTGTACTCGCTCATGTAATTCTATGCAGCATGAAGGGATCGACCCAGTTCAGTAAACATTTTGACTATGCTCTCTGTGGTTTCTGGCAATGCCCATGCGGATATTTTGCACTGATTCGTGATTAAAACTAGTTTTCGCTGTAATCTTTGCCTATTATATGGTAGGGAATGTTAGCAAAGTCTTATAGCTATTGCACGGAATGAAGGATGAAAATCTAGTGCCTGATCAGCAGACTTTTGGATAATTGATCTCCGAAGTTGTGAGAGAGGGAGAGGGCAGTGTTGAAGTGCGAAGGATTTTGCATGGACACATAGTAACGTCTGGATTTCAATTAGTTAAACATGTTGAGACGTCACTTCTCACTATGTACTCAAGATGTGGGAATATGAATAATTCTTTACAGGTTTTCAAGACGGCAGGTGATAAGGATGCGGTTTCGTGGACAGCAATGATCTCAGAACTTGACAAAATGATTATGCAGACAAGGCATTGGCAGTGTTTCGAAGGATGATGGTTTCGTAGGTGATGCCATCAACTGCAGCTATGGCTTGTGTTCTTGCAGTCTGTGGACAATTGGGTCCTATCAGACTGGGGACTTCACTACATTGCCACATGTTAAGGGAGAGAATGGCAGCAGATATTCCTAAATATAATTCTCTTTTTTAGTATGTATGGAAAATGTGGCTGTTTAGAGCAGATTTATACTGTTTTTGAGCATGATGAAGGAAAGAGATGTTGTCACTAGGAATGCAATAGTTTCTGGTTATGTAATGGAAATTTAAATAAGGCTCTGTAGTCTGTATAATGAAATGAGATGGCTTTGGAGATGTTTCAGAATTCGTACAGAATGTACTTGAACCAAAGATGTCATGTTCTTATCAGTTCTCTACTACTGTAGTCACAATGGGCTTGTTGAGTGCGGTATGAACGTTTTTGAGTCAATGAAAAATGAGTATAAGGTTGAACCAAAGCTCGAACACTGCGCATGCATTGTTGATCTCCTTTGCTGGGCTGGAAGGGTAGAAGATGCATTTGACAACTACAAGAGGATGTTCCCAGAGGCCAGAACCAATGGAGGATGTTCTCCTACTTGATGCCTGTCGAAAAAATGGTAAGCCAGAGCTTGGAGAAATTATTGCCAAGGAAATTTGTGGTTTAAATCCGGAAGATGATGTTAAGTATGTGCAACTGGCTCACAGCTTTGTTTCAATGGCCAGATGGGATGGGGTGGAAGAAACTTGGCTCAAAATGAGATCTTTTGGCCTGAGGATAGCTCCAGGTTGGAGTTTTATTGAAATGCATGGCACAATAACGACATTTTTCTCACCCACAGTTCACATCCTCAATATGCAGAAATAGTTTCAGTTTTGAGAAATCTGATGTACGAAATTAGGCAACCAGTATTAACTTCAGAACAAGAAGATTTTGTGTTTGATACTGATGTGATCTAAAGATTAATGAGATCCAGTAGTTACGTAAAGAATGGAACACAAGAAGAGAAGCCATCAAATTCCAGAACAAGGATAATAGGGAGCTAGAATCACATGTTTATTGGCAATTTGGCACCTGTGCAGCGAAATCTCTTTTCTTAAGAGGAGATCCAAGTTTTGCAGTATTCAACTGGATCACTTGCTTTTTTCTGGTTGTATATACAAAGATTAAAAGACATCTACCGCTAGGGATTCTTATAGTCTTGCTAATTATAGTGGATGCTGTAGGTGGCAAGTGTTCCACCTGATGAAGCATAAAGGAATGGTAACAAACTCCAGTTCCAATTATACATCCAAGGATTTCTTTTGGTGTATACCCTCCAGTCAAGAAATAATAACATATAGCTCATACAACATATATCTATTTCTAACGAGTCCTCTACATGCTTCAATCTTCGGGTGAGCGTAGCTCGAGCATCATATATATCTTCTTTAAACTATTTCCCCTAATCTATGTTTGCATTATCTTCTCTACGTTGCATAGTCTAAAAAATTTCCCTGCATTGATTTTAAACATCCATGGACATTCAAGCAGCTGACCGACAGGATTTTCTGATGTAAGTTGACAACAGTCGAAAGAATTAACATTTGATGGCTCATGCACTGGCAAAATCATGGTGGAGAATCCAGTATTGCAGTGACATCGAACTTACCAACCACTCCTTGACTTAAAAGACGCATGGCGGCTCCTTGAGAAAATTTCCTCGCAAACAGAAAACAAGGAACGGATGTAGAATTATTGCGGCACCACTCAGTTCTGTACTCAGTTTCATAGTATACATGGTTGATATCCTGTAAAATATTGGAGATGGTGAGTGCAAACCCAGTTGGAAAACTGAAAAGAAATAAAAGGAGATTAGAATGTAGTTAAAATCATATACCCAACAAAAATGTCTGAAATAAAGAGTGCATGTGGACAAATTCCATTCCAGGATAGAAAAAATTCTCCCAGTCATGTTTAGCTAAGCTTATAAAGAGGGTAAGGAGTTTCATTGTTTTCCAAATATGTGTTGGATATGTTACTTTTTCTAACATTTGAGTTAAAAAATGTCACTTTGAAAGCAACTCTTTATCTTATTGTCAAAATAAACAACTTTTTTCAACTTTGACCAATAAAAAACTATTATTTAAAAACTTTTAAGTAGACATCTTAAGCTATGGCAAACATGCTCTAATAGCAACATGATCATATTGTCATGGTCATGGTCTATCTCTAATGCAGACAATCAGACATTATTGTCCACTAACAAGAGAGAGATGCAATCTGCCAACCTTTATCCTCTTTATCTGTTGAGGCCCAGCATCTGCATAGCTAAATGTAATAGGATGCCAACCTTTATTTTCCATTTTTGTTGCAGATAGGTTCCATAGAGTGTATGTCACTGTTCTTCGTTCAAGTTGAGCTTCAAGATTATTCATCTATCCAGAAGAAAAAAGAAAGTATAATTGCCAAACAATTCAAGACATGACTAGAACTTATAGCAAACCATTAAATATGGAAAGCCATGTAATATTTAGTTCGTAAGTAATAATGTAGGGATATCACAAAGCATCCCAACATAGAAAAACAGAGTGGCAAGACAAAAAGAAATACGTTAATTATGTTAGATATGTATGTCAGAACAAATATTTACGTACTGCTAGTAAGGTCTGCACATAATGTTCATCTGGGATACAATTGTGTTGTTTTTGAAATTTCTGCAACCAATAGTGGAAACATAATTAGTACACCAGATATATGACAAAAAAGCCCATCCAACCCGATACCCGAGGCCCCCGCCCCAAATGGAACAGGACTTACCCGCCTAATCGGGTAAACTAGATGGGGATCATTGCCCCGAAGGGGTACGGGAAATATAGCCCCCGCCCGGCTACCCGCCTGTTTAAGCTTAATTTCAAATTTAAACTTTTTATCAAACAAAAATAAAATATTTATCATCATTTTCAAAGAGAAAATAAGTTGTTAACAAGTTGGAAAAAAAATTAATAATATTTACTAACTAAAGATATGAAAAAATAAAAGCAAAAAATAAAAATAAAGAAAAAAAATAAACGAGACGATAAATGGGGCAGGGAACCTGCCCCGCCGCTCCCCGTCCCGCTTTAACCGGGCATGGGGAAGGGGCAAAATGACAAAAATATTCGACGGGACGGGGGTGGAAATGTTTAACCAATATAAAAATAAGGGCATATTTTTGAATCAGAGACGAAGAAATAAAACAAGACAAAAATTTTGAAATCCAGAGGTGGTCTTCATCCATTTCCATTTTAGAACAGGGAGCAAAGGTAACTTACAAAATTCTCCTTTCCATAACGAACATCCATTGGTGGTCGTCTCTGCAAAGAAGTAAAACTTTGAGTTCCATAGAATAAGAGTATCAATAAATAATATTAAAATAACATCCCATAAGAGCAGACCTATGTTCACAATTGTTGCTAAATTCTTTTGTTAACAAAGAAGAGCATTAATAATTTGTCTTCTTTATGTGGGTGGGGGTGGGGAGATTACTGATAAGGCATAGATGACGTCAACTTTCTTCTGTAGCATAGATAATTAGGTGGATGTGACATTAATAAAAAAAAAAAAAGTGTTTTAACATCTGAAGTTTTTACAACCGACTATGGTTAAAATAAAATCTAAAATCATAGTTGGTAACTGCATTACACAACAGCATCTGCCGTTCTAGTATGTAGAATATCCAACAGAGAAAAACATCATGTGGCCCATGATTTACCTTGCAAAACTTTTTGAAAACGGGAAAGACAACTTCATCATCTACAATTACTTCAGCGTGTCTACGGGTTAAGGTGATCCACTGAAATAATCAACTCGTTAGATTTGTGCATAAAATGGGAAATAAGAAAAAAAAATCCGGCATTTGTGCAGAATATTATCGACCCAACTCATGAAGCTTCAGTGTGTCTAAGGGGGGTTAAGGTGATTCACTGAAATAATCAACTCGTTAGATTTGTGCATAGCACAGAAAATAAGATGAAAAATAAAATCCAGCATTTGTCAGATATATCCGGGACCCACCCAAAACCGCCAAAACAAAAGACTTCAAGTTTGTAGGTATTCATATGAGGGTAGCAAAGCGAGTAACCCATCCATAATCAGCTGCTAATTTCTCTGGAAGTGCATTTTGATAGCTGCTATTTTTTGTGGACGTGGTTGACCATTTTGACCAAGACACAATTCATCTTCCAACTGGCACAAGTGTGATTGTGCATGTGTAAGAGTTGGTGAGCGTGTGCGTGCATGCACACACCTGTGTCTACACGTGTGGAGACAGAAAGAGAGATTGGAGCGTTATTCCAAAACAGTATTGGGACTGAGTCATCAGTGAGTTTAATTCAATTCCCTAAGGTGACATCAACCATCGACTTACTTCAGCACTAGAGGAATTAAAACAGGTAAAAGGAAAAGACCTGCGATCCTTTCCGCCATTTGCCCTGTGGTATAACTGGTGACATCTTTGGATTGTAGCGCGCATCTTTTTTATCGAGAAAACTAGAACACAAACAAAGTGTATAAATCTTTGGCACGTGTTTAATTTTGCAATCAATATAAGACAACTAACATAAAAATGATCAAGAACTAGGCCATTTATAATTATCCATCATATATAGAGTCCAACTAGGCCACAGAGAAAACTATTCATGTGTGTACCTGTCCACGAAACTCTTTGGAGAAGCCATGAGATAATTGTAAATATAGTTGAAGTTGTACAAAGGGACGCAGCTGGAGAAGTAAAGCATAAAATTAAGAAAAATATGAACATGAAAGCTGCAAAAGAGTTAAAATATGATGATAGCACGAATTGATGTACATGATAGGGGAAAAATATGAACGTGAAAGCTGCAAAAGGGTTAAAATATGACGATAGCACGAACTGATGTACATGATAGGGGGGAACTTCTTTGGAAAAACAAAGTATGTGACCTTATGAAACACTAGTGCTTATATTGTACAAGGAGATTAAACCCAAGAATCAGAGTTGATCTGAAAAATCTGAATCACCAAAAAGATGCAGATAAGGGGTCACGTAAAATTTACAGAATAGATGGCTTTTAACTCTGTGTACATAATTACATTATACCTTGGTTTCTTAGACTGTGTCTTCTCCTTGATTAGGATGGAGCAATATACAAAAGAAAAATTTCGGATCTGTGATAAAAATCAAAGTAAATAAAAATTGTGTCTTGGGTTTGTGCATATTACCAAGTTTGTGCCAGTTATCAATAATTCGATTGTATTAATTTCACCTGTAATAAGTTTCTGGATTTTTAGAAATGCCACTCTATTCTTGCCCTATGGTAAGATCCCTGAACAGGTGCAGGTGAACAAACTAGATCTCCTACCATTCACTTCTTCTATGTTTTCATGGGCACCGCTGTGGACCTGTGGTCACTCAGGTTAGAGCATAGTGAATACTGTTTCAAGAGCAACTGCCTCAGCAATGAACTCCACCCAAAATTTCACTTATTTCTTAATGGTACTTCATGCATCTAATAACCCTCAGGTGGTCATAGGTCATTTCTTTCACAAGTTGAAGCCAACTAGAGTTATAATTCAGACACTAATACATAGAAGAACCACTTTTAGTTGTCTTACAGTAAAGATAACGAACCTGTCCGATAAGAGAACAAATCTCTGATTTGCTGGATCATCAAGAGCCGCATCAAGTAACAACCTCTCTGCTTCAATCATACTTGCTTCTCCCCAAACTACCTACACCAATATTCCTATTACCAATCTATTATACTGATTAGGAAAAGAACACATTGCTTACCAGAAGAAGTAACATACTACTATGTCAAACAAGCTTGCCCCAAGATTTTCCATGAATGCAAAATTGTGCATGAGGGGGGGAAATGGTCTTCACCTCATTTGGACTTACGTCAAGCAGAAAACATTAAAACGAACATCTCTCCTAGGGATGGCAAGGGTGAGCGTGGGGGGGGGGGGGGGGGGGG
>CAIGRS010278351.1:0-10210 GCA_903798395.1 Fraxinus floribunda
CATGGATTTAGGTAATTTTCTCTAAAAATTAAAACAAAATTGGTGAGCCATGAGGCTGAGCCCATATTTGGTGAAACTGGATACCACTACGTCTCTGCGAAGTACATAGAATTGAAACCAATCATATTATACATTCATCGACTAACAGAGTGCACTATACTACGTGAGTTTGAAGTGTTGTGTGAGTATTCCCGCGTGTCAGGCAGGTGACTGGGGTTCGATCCTCGATAACGGTTCCAAAAATTTGTTTGTGTGAAACCCATAAGCGTATGGGATCGTTGTATAAGTAATAAGATTTGTGAGTTAAAAATATCGTTCTCATGAGGAATAATGTCTAATTTTTAGTTCAATGGGTACTATTAAATCCGAAGTGTAATAAATAAAAATATATGGTTCGTATATTATTTATACTTAGGAATGGGCTTGAAAACCGAAACCCAACCCGTAAACAGGTAGGTCAGTTTAGGAATAAATTTGGGTCGGGTCAAGTAAAATAAATTTAAAATAATTGTGGTCGGGTCGGGTTTGTCCCAAAACCAACCCGACCCACATAGCTATGACTCTCTTCAATATCCCCAATAGCCTCCACAACCCCATCACTCTCTTCTCCTACTCCAACTTCCCCTTCAGATGTTCTTGGTTATCCTAGGTAAAATTTCCTTGAAATCCTTGTTTTTCAACAAGTACTGGGTTGTTCTCTTCTTGCACAGCAGCTATTACAAAGAATCTCATATGTGTTGTTTGCTTTTTGAGAGTGGACAAAGAGAGATGACTTTTTACGGGTTTTAGTGGGATAAAAAAAATAGAATTTGAAAATAAAGCTCTTTCTTTGACGAAGAGTGATGGTACTGAAATTGGGCAACCAATTGTTGCCATTGTTATAGGCTTGGTAGCACAAGACATTATATATAGCAACACTTTTGTTCCTCATTATCCCAATGACCTCCATTTGCTGCTGAGATTCAATCAAAAGAAGTTTTGGAATTAGAAATCAAATAAAAAAAGGGGGCACCCGACCCGATTCGGGTTGGGTCGATTTAGGATGGGTCGGGTCGATTTTGTGAAAAAGCCCAAACATGGTATATTGGGCCAGTTCGATTTTAGGCCAAATTCGACCCGACCAGACCCATTCCCCACCCATATTTATACTAATCCTAAACTAATAAAGCAAATAAAGTATTTATTTTATATGTAAATTTTTGTATTGGAATCACGAATTCTCCGATTGCTATTTAATTCAATTCTTAATTCGTAATCTAGTAAATTCATGTATTCAAGAAAATCGATAATCCACTTTTGTTCAATATTCATTTCCAAAATATATTAATCATATGTTTAACAAAACTCGATTCTATTCATAGTCCCAATTCATATGAAAAATATGCATTAAATCACATGATTTACACACAAAATTGCACGTGTCATAGATATTATTTCTAATACATATTGTCCATGTGTTGATTTGTCGCATTCTAGACTTATTGTGAATATTCCTAGACTACAACAAACAATTTACTATCTAATTGGTGATCAATCAATCAAATAGTTCAATGGGAATACAAAATCAATCAAGAAAAATCGAGAAATACTAAACTGATTATCTCCAATTAAATTAAATAAGCAATATGGTTCATCATTCATCCAATACAATGAAAAACTTAGCCAACCATTCTAATTATTAAACTATACAAAAATTAATAAAAGACATCACCCGAATTGAGAAATAATGAAGAAAGTGGAGAAATCTAATTTCTTTGCTTGAATCTTGAAAAATGATGAATGTTCTTAAATAAAATTGTATAATTTGCCTTTGGTTGATAAATGTGCTTCGTTCTTCACCTCTAAAATATGTAGAATATGATGAAATTTAGAATCAATGGAGGTCTCCCACGTTCTGGTCGAGTTTGGTATTTAAAGGATATTAAAAAGATTGCATTGAATTGTTACCAAAAACAAAAAGAAGGAAAGTGTGATTTTTTCCTGTTTAGCCTTGAGGCGCGTGCCTAGTACAACCTAGGGCGCACGCCTTTGGGGTTTGGGCAGTCTCAGACACGAAATTTTTGGTTGGGACGCGCGCCTCTCCTGCAGGCTAGGGTGCGCGCTTCGCCTAATTTTCAGCAGCTGAACACCTCTCAATATTTTTATTATAACTTTCTCTCTCGATATCCGGTTGAGGTTATTCAAAATGTATTGGAAAGATAACTCAAATGCTACAAATCTTCCAGAAATATACTTTTTCCAACTCGAACATTTCCTATGCCATAATTGGGTCTCAATGTGATTCTGAAAATCCGAAGCATAACTTTTTCGACTTGAAGTTGATATGTAACAATACTTGGACTATATTTCATCCCTTTGACTTTTTTTTATCATTCAATTGATATCTAACACTCTCAAATCTTCATTGTGAGGTTCGACATAATTTTTGAATATTTTCATTTCAGTCCATGAACTTTGTATTTGATACAATTGAGCCATTTTTCGCTATCTTTACATTCTTTTCTCCAATTCTTCATCAAACATTGAGTTTTACCTACAAAGTAAAATATAACACAAATTAGGTAATATTTTAATTTTTATCCAAAAAAATAGTAAAATATCATCGTTTAGAACATAGAATAAGTGTAGAAACTACACTTATCAGCAGTACATAGTTGTTTCCAGCATTTACAATTTGTGTAATTTTCTAAATTAAATAAAATAATATTTTCATTGGATTTATATATTATCATGCGAAACATCAAATTATATTATTTTCAATCCAGCATAATTTAAGGGTAAATAAAATTCTCTAATAAAACAAAAAAGAAAGATCTTTGGAATCGGAGGTAATTTTGTTGGCCTTGTGATAATGAGAAAGCCGGAGAGAAATAACATTTCTGATCATATGGATTTAGTTTTGTAAGTTGTGATACTATTTTTTCTATGTCCAGCATTTCTGATCATATCAGATTTTTAGTGGATTGTGATAGAAGTTTTTGAAATGTGTGGTTGAAAAGATGTAAGACCCATGAAAGATATGGTTGATTTTGATTGTTTGACTTTGATTTAGATTAAAATCATATTTTTATCAGGCCCAAACAAACCCTATATAAAAAATCCAGTTTTGGGGGTACTGTAGATGCAACAGTAACCAATGAGAAGTTATAGTTCATTTTCGACAGTTTTCACACCTCCAGTCCTCCAATTTTATACATTTTATATCCATTTCCATTTCCACATCATTCTTTTCCCTGCTATAAAAACGACATCGTAGTTTAAATAGTTAGGTATTTATTCCATGCATTATTCTTTTTTCTCATTTATAAACTCATATATTTAGAATGACAGAGTCAAAAGAAAATATTTGTTCATAGAACACGAGCAACCTTTCAAAATATTATTTAATTCATGAATAGGGAAATGCTAAGTGATGAATTGAAATATCTAAATTGTTATTTAAGAGAAAAAACAGCGCGGAGACACCATGTCCGTGTCTCCGCACAGTGACAGAGCCAAAAGAAAATGTTTGTTCACAGAATATGAGCAATCTTTTGAAATATTGTTTAATTCACGAGTAGGGAAAAACTAAAGTGATGAATTGAAACATCTTAACTTTTATTTACAAGAAAAAAAAAAGCCGCAGAGACACCGTGTCTGTGGCGGAATTTTTTTTATTTCTTTGCCAAAAAATGAATATTTCATTATTATACTTAATTACATTTTATACAAACTCAATACAAATTTCACTTGTTAATAATTTAATTCAAAAATATTAATAAAAATTACAAGAGTTGACAATCATTTACAAATCATATTAATACTAGAAAACATTCAATTTAATTCCATACATTCGGTCGATCCCTGTCGAGAGCGCTGCCCTCAAACCCCCACGAGGGGTGCTGTTCCCTGGACTTGACAGGTCAGGTCGATCCCCTCTTTTTGGGGCGTTGCCCCAGAATCCTCACAAGGGGTGCTGCCCCCTTGACCCTCTCGACCTGACCGTGCAGGTCGTTCCTCGCCCTTCGAGGTGTTGCCCCCGAGCCCCCGTTGTCCCCTTGACCCCCGCGATCAAGACATGTCAATCCCTGTTTCGAATCGACAGACCATTTGCATAACACAAATAAAAAAAATAAAAAAATAATGAAAATTTTGTTAATTTTTGGTACTTCATCTGCACTTGATCCATCTCTCACACACATACAAACACAGTTAGTGTTTTTTGTTGATTAACATTTCATTTGAGTTTAAATGCTTAACAAATATTGAGTTTTTGACGGCCTTTATTTATTTATTTACTTTTTTTTGGAGAAATAGAGAAAATGAAACCCAATTCAAGACCCGCTAAAAAATAAAGCAATGTCATAGCTTCAATTAATGAATATATACAAGTATTACATCTTGCCTTCTGTTTTGGAACCAATTTCCAATTTTTCTTCAATTACAGAGAAGATAAAATCAAAAAAATTCTTCAAAATAGAAATAGAGGCTGCGAACCTCCCTTTACAATTTCTTTGCTATATATTTTTATTTTTCTATGCATGCTTTATTATTTAATGAATCTAAGCGCGGACACGAACTCACACTGTGTCTACGGCGGGGACTTTTTTTTAACAGTGCTAACAATTAAGATGATTTTTTTCTTTCTTTTTATGGGTTTACGCGGACATGAACAGACACGGTGTCTAGGAATGGAAAAAAAGTTACACGGTTATTTTATTTATTTTGGAACTATGAAATACGAAGATTTCTGTTGAACTTATCTTATGTTTTGATTGCTCCAACTTATATAAAGGCAAGTAAACAGTTTAACGCAATGTTGAATTTGATTTGATTGGTGAAGTTCGATTTTTTAGGGCCTTGAGTACACAGTTAGCATCATAAGCTCACCTGAAATTATGTTGGAAGCCCATTTAAGGTGCCAATGCACTATCTCACTCTGTAAGCATGTCCCTGGCTATATGGATTTCTAACTTAAATGCATTACTATGCCAGGGTTTATGACCATCCACGTTAAAGAAGAATTTGGATTCCTTGTCAAATCCGAAACCTCTGGAAGAGAAATATTCTTTCTAAGCTTCATACTAAATAGTCTAAATAAGAAAACTGCAATATTTAAGATTTAAGATTTTATATGTAAAAGTAAACGAAATTAACCAAATCATGTTAAAGACTTGTGTGATGAGAATTTGTCCAAAATCTTAACTTGTCGGTTGTGTTGAGGGACTCTCCTTCCTAAAACTCTTTATGAAAGTGGACGTGGTTTTATGAGTAAGTTTGGAACTGTACTGAGCTGGATGATTTGTTCATCTGGATTGCTCCTTTTTCAAGGGTCAGAATTTCAGTTGTAAAAAATTAATACAAGGAGGGGACATGCCAACCTTACCTCCCGAAGTACGAAGGAGGAAAGAGAATGATGCAATATTAGAAGGAATGTCATTACGTTTAGCTCTCAATTTTAATTCGTATTTTAGGAATGTTATAGTTAGGTTTAATTTAGTTGCTTTTATTAGATATTTTCCTTCTCANATTAGATATTTTCCTTCTCAGGATATATATATTCTCCAATTTCTCTCTTCCTCTCAACCTCTTCTTCTTCTTCTATTTCTCCCTCCGTTCTCCTCTTCTCTCCCCTTTCCCCTTCTCCTATAATTCTCCTCATAGCATCCAACATCAATGAGTTTTGTAGAAAAATCTAATTATGGGAGTACTACTCCCATTACATAAGACCATTACACGAAATATAAATTTAGAAGTACTATTTCCACATAGAAGATTATTCTATTCTATTAGAAGGCTGGACTGGTTCAAGAGGATTTGTCACAAGATAGACCCCAATAAGAGACATATGACACACATGAAGTAAAATCCCTTTACAACAACCTATATATGCAATCTAGAAAATATAACCTATGATACTTGAACTTGGGTCCGACTATTGGGTACTGGTCCATATTTAAATGTCGGATCTTTTATTTTCTAAAATATAGAATACGAGTATATGACTAAAAGAGTCTAAATTATTGTCTTTTAAATTTCAATTTTTTTACTAATTCATAAAGAAAAAAATGCGCATTAAATAGGGGGTTAAGATGAATAAAATAAAGTTATGGGGTTTAGTTTTGATTATGGGATTACTAATTGTTATATAAATTAATAAATAAGGGATTTGATTGCAATTTAAACTTAGTGGAGCACTATATGGAATATGTTTTCATTTTATACAAACAAACCCTAACCGATACAGAGAGAGAAAGAAGGAAAAAAAATGGAAAGAAAAAGAAAAAGAAGAGAAAACCTAGTGCCGCCACCTTTCTCTACCCTCTCGATGGTGACTCTAGGTTTACATATAGCACAAAGGGAAAAGAAGAAAGGGGGAAGAAAAGAAAAAAGAAAGAAAGAAGGAAGAAGCAAAAAGGACGAAGTGTCCGGTTGAAATTTGGAGGATCGACACATCTCATACTTATACCCATGTCGTGTCCAACATGGGTAATCCAACTATTTCGAGAGTTCGAACATCCGAGAATACAACACATACTCATTGGATATGTTTTACATTTGTTGAGGGGTTAGGTAGGTGCTTTAGTTGATTTAATGCAATTATTCCAATATTTATTGTATACTCAGATCCCGATGTTTATAAATAACCAAGTGAAGAAGCAGAAATGACAATGCAAGAAAGCTCATTGGTTTTCATTTTGTAAATGTTCCATGGTATCCTTTTACAACTTATTTGCTATTCATTTTCATTTTTCGATACATGCTTTATTATTTAATAAATCAAATATTTCTTACTCCTGTAAATCTGCAATCTTTATGTATGTCAAACGTTTCTATTATCATGTACTGTCATGTTTTACATACACATAATGTTTTCAATTTTATTATTAGTGAGTTTCTTTGTGTTAATATCAGCTTTTGAAACAATCACCTTGTTAAATGGAGTATTAGTGAGCCAATAATATGCTCCGAAGACTCTTGAATAATTCAATAAATCTTAAACTACTTTTTTTTTTGAAAATTTCTACACTAATAAAAACACACCAAATACAAAATTCGTTCAATGCACGTGTCAACGACTAGTATATATAAATAGAGATGTAAACTAGAACAAGATATCTCGACGTAATAAGAAAAATACATCCGAACCGTTAGTATATTAAAACGATTTGAAAATAGTAAACTTATGTCCAACGTTCGACCTACCTCAACAAAATTAACCATACATATTAAAGCCTACTATGACTAACAAGTTCATACGTTACAACAAATCATACAGCAAATACAAATTGACATCATAGCACTCTTTCTGGTATCCTAAGGATAACTAACCAAGATGAGAGTGAATTAGTTTTATAAATTTTTTTTCGAAAAATTAATCTAAATTCAAGCAAGTGAAGACAAAATAGATCAATTCAAATAATAAATGCAAATATGAAAGCAATAAGTAAAAGAGAGAGATGATGCAAACAATGTAATTGTGGAGGTTCAATTCAAAGCAATGATCTACGTCCTCCGTTATGAAGCTCTCCACACAAGCAATACATTTTCACTATGTTGATTGACTTATGGCGCAATCCAATACTTTACAATGCTTTTGATGACTTACAAACAAGGAACACCAATTCTTATACAATGTTGAGTTTTATGGGATCTCAATACGATTCACTATTGAGTTTTAACGGGACATCAAAATGACCAACACTATTGAGTTTTACAAGATCTCAATATGATCCACACAGTGACTTACAACAAGAAGTACTGATCCTTATACAGTGTTGATCTTTACGAAACTTCAACATGACCCACACTTATCAAAGTGATTTTACAATGAAATTCTTCTCTTAATAAATAATACAAACAAGTTACTACTAAGAGATGATAACACTTCGATGAATAGTAATAAATGATAGCTCAAACGTTGATGAAAAACTTTGATAAATATGATAATCAAAAATTAGATTCAATCAATCAAAGTATTTCAATGAAAAAAATAAAGAAGAATCAAATGCAATTTTAATTCAAAAATATTTTCAAAATATTTCTCTCTTTTAATGAATGATTATAATAAATTAAGTACTAAGAGAGAATTGTGAAACTTTGATGAATATGATGATTTTACAAATTTGATTCAATCAATCAAAATTTTCAATATGAAAAAGTAGAAATACTTTTGCAAAGTAAATACAAAGATTTTTCTCAAAAATATATATATCTTTTATGATTAATACAAATAAGTTAAGCACAAAGAGAGATAATAAAAAACTTTAATGAGAGAAATGATTCAAGGATTTTGGTTCAATAATCAAAGTTTTTACTATGAAAAAATAAATGAAATGAATGAAAATGTAAGCTTAAAGAAATCACTCACTTTGATACTTTTGAAGAATTTTTTTAGTGCAAGAAATAGATGTATTTATAGAGTTCAAAACGTCAAAAAGTCTGGGAGTTCGGATGACCACGTTTGGTCGACTGCCTCTTGTCCAGATGACCAGCATAGCCGTTTGTACAGAAAAATAAAGGTCCAAACGATCAATTTTTGGACCGTTGGAAACTTTCGATCAATCGTCGAGCAGTTCAGAATTTTTATACATTTTGATCTCGTTTGTTCCGATTTGAAGGTTTTGAAAAACATGGACTTTTGAATAGTATTTTTAACTAATGTTTCAAGATAAAAAGTATTTTTCAAGTCCAAATATCATTTGAAAAGTCATTTTTTCATTTGATCAAATCATTGTATTCGAATGACTTTTAATACACAAAATTGTTTTTAATGCATAGAAGGATCTTGATCTTATGCATTCATTGTCAAATATCAAAGTGTTAGTAGCTTTACATTTTATCTAAGAAATCAAGTGTTTGATCTTATTCCAAAGTTTGGCTCTTAAGTTCTTGAATGTGTGATTTTGATCTTGACTTCATTCATGAGTCTGATTTGTGATGATATCTTTTAATCTTTTGACGACCATCGATTAATTTTCCACCGCATGCTTTGAAAATTTATAATCACTTGAATTCAACTTGTTAGTAAATACGATTAACTTGTTTGTTATAATCAAAACTTTAAAATTATAATCAATCATATGTCAACACTAAGCGCACCCGCTTAGTTGCAAAATCACTTGAATTCAACTTGTTAGTAAATAAGATTAACTTGTTTGTTAAAATCAAAATTCTAAAGTAATAATCAACCACAGGTCAACGCTTTCTACCACAAACGTAACTCCTATCATCCATTCAAGTCAATCCCTTTCCTTTCTCATCACATTTGACTATTCCTTTTCCCTTGCGGAATGTTAGGTGCATTGATAGTCGACGTCTTGTTTCTTGATTATTCAAGCTAGACTGTCAAATATTCTTGGCAAGTCTTCATCTTCCTCGTTGGACTCATGATTCACCGCTTCATTAACAGTACTCGATTTCCCGCTTAAATCTTTCTTTCTTTTTCACGTAGTCGAAATATCTACAGTCATTACTACACGTGAAGAACAATCTCCCTTTGTTTCCAATATCCTGTTCGACCTCGAAATATTTTCGAAATCCGTGTTTACACGAAGGGCATCGACGTATTGTTTGTATTGTCCAAAATAGTGAGTGTTACTTCTACAACATATAAATGCAATTGAATTATGAAATCCCACATTGCAACTTATGTTCAAATACAAATAAATGGTTTATTCAGACATAACACAAAACTAAGAAGTACATTTTTCTTTTATTCATACTGTAATAATAATTGCCCAAAAATGTTCGAGATTAAAACTTCCAATTATTTTCTTCCAAATTAATAGAAACGATAAAAAATGAAACCCACAAAAATATGATCAAACACATTTGCAGATACGAACATCAAACCCCATACGTTCCATACAAATCCTAAAATATCGAAATTAGAAAAACTTAACTCGAAATGAAAAATTAGACTTCCAAATGAACATCATTCCATGATAGAATTTTAGAAAATTAGATTCAAATTCATCAAGAAAATGACAGCTAAGTCACATGAGAGAACTTCATTCCTAATACCAAGGAATCACACGTGAACAATAATTCAACTAATTTGCAAAAACATTCAAACTATATGTACTACCAAGAAACTCAGAAGGTAGCAAATATCAATTACATATGAGTAGAACGAACATTGTGAACTCGTAACGATAACTGTGAAGGGAGGACCAGTGACTGCGTGTGGGAGATGGTGTTGCTGGAGATGGAGAAGCGACTTTGGCCG
>CAIGRS010278400.1:0-10358 GCA_903798395.1 Fraxinus floribunda
TTGGTATAAATATTCTCTTTGTTATCATATATATAAAATGAGTTAATTGATTTTGTTGGGATTTGTGGTATTAATTTAACCTAGCTTTTAATTAATTTTAATATTTGTTCTTTAATGTGTGTTATTTATTTTCACGTGTTTCTATTATTGTTATTATTACATTTTCATTTATATAACCAATGAATGATTGTGTTTAGTGATTTGTATATTGTTCGAGAGAAGATTGTACATTTTAGATCAAATAGTAGAAACCCTAGATTTGTTTAGTGGATACAGATATACCATTGGTCCTAGGTGACCCATTGAACTATTTTCACAAATATTTAATGCGGTTGTTTGGTTTTAATTGACATAGAGATATAGTAGATTAACCAACCAATTAGGGTTAATTTCGCTCGAGAGAGGTAATTAACTAAATTTGAAAAATCTGGTCTAACATCGTAAATAAATAATTTATTCATTAGCTTTTGGAGAAATTAATTAGGCGACGGTTAAACGAAACCATGAATCCCAACCACATTTTCCTCCGAAAATATCAAGTGTTTATGTTTTCTTATTTTTATAGATTTTAGTTAATTTTCCTTAATTTTCTCAACCAAATTTTATTGTGTGTTTGTTTTTATTGTTAGAATTAAATTGATTAAAGTCGTGTAATCTAAAGTATACATTCCTCGAGGGATCGACAACCCGAACTCAAAAAGTTCACTTTANACCATGAATCCCAACCACATTTTCCTCCGAAAATATCAAGTGTTTATGTTTTCTTATTTTTATAGATTTTAGTTAATTTTCCTTAATTTTCTCAACCAAATTTTATTGTGTGTTTGTTTTTATTGTTAGAATTAAATTGATTAAAGTCGTGTAATCTAAAGTATACATTCCTCGAGGGATCGACAACCCGAACTCAAAAAGTTCACTTTATTACTTGAACGCGACCCGTGCACTTGCGATATATTATTTTAGCGACATTGCCCAATAGCCATTATTTTGGGCTCTTAGAGCATGTTTGATTGATTTTATTTATGACACTTTTCCACCCAAATTTTTATTTTTTGGACAATTGATTGACAATTTTTTTTGTGAAAAATATTTTCTAACTTTTGATTATGTGATCATATTTTCCTAAAATTTAAGGAAGAAATTTTCTCTAGGGAGAGTGATTTTTTAAGAGGAAAAAGTGTTAAATTTAAAAGTTGAAATTAACCACTTAGTCCTGTGGTGGGCTTGTACTTGGGCCTAGAAACCTACACAGACATTTCTGACGCTGGACGGCCCACGAACACTATTCTGAAGAAACTGAAAACCGGTGAAATGAGACCGTTACATAATAAATCCTATTTCTCACAAAATTACAATTCACTCCCTCACCTCTAAACCATTTCTCCCTTTCCCCTCGCTGCTATCGATTCCCTTCTTCCCACTGCAGGTAAGAACTTGTATTTTGGTGATTTCGTTTTCATATTTTTCTTTTCGCGTTCCACATTTTCTCTACTTTCACTATAAAACCCTAGTTCTTGACAAAAAATTTGATATTGGGGATCATATCTAATTTAATTTTTCATTTTTTTCCTTATTTAATTATAGTTCTTAGTGAAATGTCTTTGAGAAAAGTTTTTTCTTTGTTTTACCCTACTTTCTTGATGTTTATAGTTAATTTTGACATATTAGAAAATTTTGAATACTGTGCTAAACTTCAAATTTGGAAAGTTTCGTGTGTACTTGTAAATGTCAGGATTGTTGCGAACGTTGTTTTCCACTCTATTTGGGGTTGAAATTATCTGTGAGAAATTAATAATTGGAACCTGCACGATTATTTATTTCCCCAGTTTATATTTTTGGGCACTGCTAGATTATGCCTGAATCGAGATCAATTTTGTTAAGTATTACTGGCTTTCAAAAGCCGCGAATTATTAATTTCTAGGGTTTTTCGTGTTACAATTACTCCGCATAACAGAACAAGACAAATGAAGCGATACAGAAACACACGGATTTGAACTAAATGGGACTAATGGGAGGCAAGTATATAAATGCAGCCCTTTAATTCTAATTGAAGGCCATCTGAAGTTCAAACCCAATCTTAGTTTGTACTTTATCATATTTCTCTTGAGCACATAATTCTTATTAACTCTTATAACTGTTTACTTAAAAAAATATAATGAATTTTTGTCGTGCACGGTGTTTTCCATATGACTAGTAATTATGATTGGTAAAATTATGTAGTAATCGGAATAAGAAGCGGAGTTCAATTTTGAAAAGTTTAATATAAAATATAAAATAACATCTGATGGTATTTGATTTTTCAATAAGTCCTGTTTGTCTGTTGTAATAAATGTGCCTAGTACAATTTTAATATGATATGTTTTTTGGCTTGCTTGTCTCTTTATTTTACCCTCGGCCATTGATTGTTTTTGTTGCTTCTGTAGACTATAATCGCTTACTATTTCTAAGCAGCCAACTTATTGAGGCCATGCCCATTATGAAGAAGGTTTGTTTCAAAACCTAATGTCCTGCATACGATTGTTTTGTTCAGTATATCTTTGTTATGAACTTCTTCATCTAGTCATTATGTGTATGATTATCTTCTTTTGCCCCTCTCTCTCTCTTCTTTAGTGCTTGTTTGTCTCCCATTATGGGAGAAAGAATGATGTTTTGAATAGTATTTTTTGGAGAATGTGTGGTTAAAATTGAAAGAAACTTTATTGGTTTGTGTGTAGAATATTTTATTATTTGAATGTGTGATGGAGATTGATTACTGTAGAAAACAATGATTTGAAAAATGGTAGACAAACAGGGGCTTAGTTGTCTTACCACTCGTGAGTGAGGATGAAGATGTATAGAATTTTCAATGAAGTTACTTCTAATCACATTATTTAGCTTTTTCAGATATAGGTTACTTGTAGAAGAAGTATATGTTATTTATGCATCTGAATACAAATGTTTTTATATCCTTCTCATCTGATTGTAGAATGCATTGTTGTCACCAGAGAAGATGTAAGACTTAAAGATAGTCCCTCATTAGAGAATAAAATTGTCCACATTATGCTCAAAGTTCAGAGTTTTATAACATTAGGAACAATGGCATTTGCTATGGAAGTCATTCTTTTGCATCAGTTTTATTGGAATTACTCTCTGTCCCTGCCCTATTACCAGTGACATATAGCCCCTGTTTGGTGCACATTTTTGCTCTAATAATGCATTTTTTGGTTGATGTGATGGAGAATATGTGGTTGAAAATGAAGGAAAAGTTATTGATGCGATAGAAAATAGTTTTTATTGAAGAATGTGTGGTTGAAAATGAATAGAATAATGAGAATAAAAAAAATAATATCGTTCAAACAGGGGGATAGAGAATAATGGATTTTATCTAAATATAGACCAGCAATGCACGTATTAGTACATTATGCTCGAAATACAGGAGATAGGTCCAAAGCTTGCATGTTTTTGAATGTTTTATTTGACTAAGACATTGATTTTAATGGTGAAAGATGCTTGTTTAGGCAATTAAACATCTGACTACAATGTAAATTTTGCCCTTTTAATGGTACTTTACGTGGTTTTTATTCTTATAGATACATGGATGCTTTTGAGGTTTATAAATTTAGTCTAAAGGGATGATCACATGTGAAGACAATTAAAAGAAGAGCTTCTTGTTTTGATTGTTATGAGTGGGAGAGGAAAGCTGAAAACTCTCCTAGATTAGGTGTTTAATTTTTTCGGAGTAAGTTCAAACTCAAGAAATTCCTACTTTCACTCTAGAGCCTTTTTGAACCCCATTTTTTTTTCTAGAGAATGCATTTTGAAATAGTAGATTGATGGATGATGTGTGGTTGAAAAATAAGGAATTACGTGTAATATTATTTTATTGAAGAATATGTAATTGAAAAGAAGAGAAAAATGCATTTTGGAAATAATGAGGATCAAACAAGAGCCTAGTGTCAATAATGTAAGAGTAAAACTACACTTTAATATGATGTTAATCGGGTAACTATACTTTAATTTGATTTTAATTAAGATAATTTTGTCCGATTCCACTAAATGATAATTGATGACGTGGCAATCAATAAATATTGATTATTACACAACCATTATTTGTGAAAATGAAATAAGTCAAGTTCAATGAAATGAATGACAGGCATCATTTATTATTTGTTATGTCATCGATTTTCATCAGTCCAAGTAATGGAATTACATGGAGTTATCAATTGAAATCAAATTAAAGTGTAGTACAGTTACCAGATTGAATTGCAGTGAAAGTATAGTAAAAAATGAAATTTACCCGTTCAAATAGTCTTATAATCACAACAATCATAATTAGGAAAATTTAAATAAGTATCAATTGTCTTGCTATGTTTTTAAATTGTTTCATGTAATTCGATCTTGGTATGCTTATTTGTTGGTCATAAGCTTTATCTCCTTCGTTTTATCATTGTTGGGAACTCGTAATTACTGTTCATGTTGTTTATGCCCCCTCTCTCTGTTTTTTTATTTTTTTATTTAGATTTAGGGACTTTACTTTACAATCAGATGATGGAATCACGGTTTCATGACTTCTTATCTACTTGGATCAGTTTTCAATCTCACCAGATCCTTTCCCCCAATTCTCTCTTATGCCTTGGATGTTGTAGAAATATCGAAGTAACTGTTCCGATATACGCATTTAAAGACTAATGTCTTGGCCTCTATGTTATATTTGTCTTTTATATTTGTTAGCAGCATTCTGGGCATAGTGGTATTTTGCAAGTATTTGATAAATTGGTGGAGGAGATTGGAAGTCCAACTGACTTTGAACTTCCTGAATGTTTAAATAAATGGAAACCTACACCCTACTCCTTTATCAGACGCAGTATCCTTAAATGCTTTAGTTCCTATGATTAGTGCCATATGTTGATATTTGTTATTTTATATGCTTGTTCTCACCTTTGTAACTCCTTTCCCAATCAAGATATCCACTGTTCATTTAATCATTTCTACCCTTTTTTGCAACTCTGTTTGGTCTATTTGACTCCCATCGCCCCCCCCTCCTTTTCATTTCTGTGGATCTTAACAACTTCAAGATGTATATCTTGTGAAGAAGGTTAAAAGGCGTCAGGAGGACGATGGCATCTTTTGTTCATGCAGCTCAACGGCTGGATCATCTGGGGTTTGTGGCAGAGATTGCCTATGTGGGTAAGGACATCCAGGATTAAGTTAATCTAATAATTTGAGACTGTGAAATATATTGTAGTGATGGAATTTTAGGACTATACATTGGTCCCCAAAATGTGAAAAATAAATTTCAAAACTACATATTGGTTCCATAAATGTGAGTTTACAGATTTAGCTTGAGCAGGCTATTTTCTTCCTTGCTGTATATACAGTTAAATTTGACTGAATGGTAGTTCTACCTTTAACAGATTTTAGGACTATACACTGGTCCTCAAAAGTGAAAAATAAATTCTAGAACCACATATTGGTTCCCAAAATGTGATTTTACAAATTTAGCTTGAGCAGGCTATTTTCTTTCTTACTGCATATACAGTTAAATTTCACTGAATGGTGGTTCTACCTTAACAGACAATCTTAATTTTTATCCTTCATAGCCATGACTTAAAGAGTTAACGAACTAATGTTGTTTTGTTGGCCTTTAATGAAGGAAGAATTTAAGCGAAAAGGTTAAAACACATTTTTCTCTGTGGGGGTTATTTGGGCAGTGGCAAAGCCAGATTACAATGCCTCTCATTTTGTTGGCTTACACCTCATATTTGAAGGACCAAACACCCTTTTCATCCACTGTGCATCACATAAAAGAATGGTATCACTGACTAGTCATTCCTTCTAGTTCGGATTTATTTCTGGTGCTGTTATGTAATACTGTCCGTCTGCTGGTGTAAATCAAGTGTAGTTGAGACAAGAATGTTTAGATGGATTTTTGGTAAAACATGAAAAAGATAAGAGTAAGAATGAGAATAGAGTTGGATAAAGTTGCACTTGTGGAGGGGATATTGCGGAGTAATTGATAGGAATGATTTAATATGTTCAACAAAAGCTGCCACATGCAACAGTTAGGAAAAGTGATGAGGAAGATATTGAACTAAAATGACATAGAATAAGTGATGACAAAAGGATATATACCTTTCTGGTGGTGTAAATTTTGTATTAACCCTTGATAAAATATTGCCGAAGAAAAGACTCCATGTAACAACCTCACTTAAGTATGTAATAAGGTCTAGTTGAGTTGAGCAGAGCATTTGATCTTCTGTGTATTTTCAGTGAAAATCTCTCTGCATCATGGAGTATTTTCTGGCTTCTCTTGCTTTATTTTCTGGGAAAGTTATTCTTTGTTGTGCACGTTAATATTCTTTGGATGGGATTATCATTCTTTTTGAGCTGTTAACCGATGCTCGAGTTCATATGTTTTCTGCTTTGGATTGTGAAATATCTTTTCTTGATTAGCAGTTTTTTTTTTCGGCAGCATGCTGAGGTCGAGCTGCTCTTCTGCCTGTAATTGTGGGATCTCCTGTGTGAATAAGCCATTCCATCAACGACCTGTGAAAAAGATGAAAACAGTCGAGGTGACAGTTCTTTTTTTATCATTACAGCTATAATGAAACATTTAATCAAAAGATTCAAAACAAAACATCCCTTCTGCAGTTGTTCTCATTTTCTTGTATCATAGCTTTTAGGTCCTGTTAAACTGAAATCTTGGAATACATTATACACCTCGAGCACGCGCAAGCATATCAACATTAAAACTTCTTCAAGAGATTGATATCATTAATAGACCACCCATTCTCTCAACACTTACTGTTTGGCTTGTTGAGCTACTGGACAAGATTGAGGAAGAGAGACATGAGATGTTTGTTGGTTCTACCTATCTAGTACAATATGCCAAATATGCCCTTAATTGTTTTGGGGAATAAGTAGTTGTTGATGTTTTCGTAGAGTTCTTGTTGTCGGAGGTCTACCATTATGATTTATTAATGCGCTTCTTTCATTTATGTGACGTGCATCCCCCTTTTTACTTGACAAATTACTTGTGTGAGGTTTGTTCTTAGTGGTGGAAGTTGAGAGCTTGATACACATTGTTGGGTTGGGAGTGTCACTTGATTTATGCTGTTTGTTCAGATTGATTTTCTCAAGTCATGCAATCTTATATGCTGTCAAGATCCTCTTTATAAACTCTTCACATTTTAAAAGTGCGTAGGCATGCAAGATGTTTTGCTCTTAGAACCATCAAACCCATAATATAGTTTTTCTGAATCTGTGAACCTTTATAAATTCATTTTGCAGTGGAGTAGAATCCTTGGTTGGGGTTTTGTAATCTAGCTGATGGTAGTGCTGCTTGGTTTAGACCTACACTTCAAGTTCTTGGATGTTTGCTCTCATGCAGTTATATAAGAAACTGTAATTCGTTTTTTTGCTCCATAATTATGTGCAAAACGTATTTATGATTAGTGATTACCCTAACATGACATGTTCTGTTCTTATTTTATTTTTTTGTTGATACTTCTATATGATTCATCTCTTTTTTCAATGCTGTACACCAACTTAGAGATTTTCTTTCTTATGCATTATTTAATCTATGTTGAATTTCAATGGGAGACCCAGTGCTCCTTTTGGTGCTAGCTCTGTTTGTCATACGTGCACAGTATGCAGCTATTATTGCCATTTGTATGTAGACATTTATGAACTTATTTCTTTTCTGTCTAATTAATATGTTGATTTTTGTCCACTGCACTTGTGCTGTCTGGTGGCATGGGATTGGAATTATTAAAAAATCAATCCAAACATTTCTTACTCCAATTCCATGTTTCCAAATACATTTTTTTTTTCCACTTTTCAGACTTGGGGATTGTGTTCTATTTCCATTGATTAATACTTATTCGTTTGATCTGTTAAAATGTGGAGTTGACTAATTGTTTTTGTGCAGACTGAAAAATGTGGATTGGGAGTTGTGGCTGAGGAAGATATTAATCAAGGAGATTTTGTGATAGAATATGTTGGAGAAGGTGAAAACTCATCAGTTGTGTGTGTTTATTTTATTAAGAGGTACTTTGTGTCTTCATCATAAAAATATAAATTGAATGCACAATGTTACTCATAATTGCAGTGATTGATGACAAAACATGTGAGGAAAGACTTTGGAAAATGAAACACCGTGGTGAGACAAATTTTTACTTATGTGAAATTAATAGAGACATGGTGATTGATGCGACTTACAAGGGAAACAAGTCCAGATACATAAATCACAGTTGCTGTCCCAACACTGAGATGCAGAAATGGTCGAACTGATCTTTATATTCTGAAATTTAATCTCATTTTTCTGTTACCGTAGTTCTCATTAAACTTTCCTTTCAGGATGATTGATGGTGAAACAAGAATCGGCATATTTGCAACTTGTGATATTTTAAAGGGAGAACATCTGACCTATGATTATCAGTACGAGTTTTCACTTGAACTTTTGAAGCATATTATAACAGCTAGTTGTTTTTCTTCCAAGAATCTTGATCTCCATGTCAGTCTAACAAGTATAGCAGGTTTGTTCAATTTGGTGCAGATCAAGATTGCTTCTGTGGTGCTACAGGCTGCAGGAAAAAGCTAGGAGTTAAGCCTAATAAATTGAAAATGCCTTCTTCCGATGCTGCATTGAAAATAGTAGCAGGTCAAGTGGCTGCAAATTCTCCAAAAGTGAAAGCTGCTCTATCAGGAAAGCATGTAAGCTTTGCTCAAGCTGCAAAACCAATGAGACAAAGTTCCACCTTTTTTACGTACTCTGTATTTACCTTATGATTCTTATACTCATTCCTGAATTGAACTGAGAAGTTAGCTTAGATTGAGAGAGACCGGTGGAGTAGGAATATTTAGGTGCCAAAACCTTAGTTGACCTCTTTCTTAGTCTAGCTGGGATTGACTTTTGAATGTGGTGTTGTCATTGATTGATTGGCCTTGCAAATTGTGCTCATGGAGGATTGAGCCTGAATTTCTGGTTAAGTTCTAGAAAAGGCAATGGTGATGAATAGGAAATGACCTACAAGGACCCATGTGAAGGAGTTGAAGTAGGAATAGAAGTTTCGCTTTTTGCATGACAGCTTGAAGTTATTAGTCATTGAAAACATGGTCAGCAAGGTTTGAACAGGTGGGTGGATGACAGTGCTATTAAGGCATATAGGAGTCATGGCATTTTCTCAAAAGAAATTAAGCCTAAAAGAGAAAGGAAAAGGAAAAATAAGTTTTAGAGAGTTTGATGCAGTGCCAAGTGTTATCACATCCAAGGGTGAGAGCCTAGAGACCCATGTTTCTGTCTTTTTTTCTGGCAGAGGATGGGGAAGTGTGAGGCATTCGTCGATGTTATGTAGGACAGTACTACATATTACATGCTCATGCTCAATAGCAACATGCATTTTATTTATATCTTCTTCACATACTGAATGGAAGATATATGTGTACTTTCGCCTCTTTCTGTAGATTTTACAAACGGGCACTAAGTTATTGCATTATCTTTTTTGGTAGGTCCATTCAAATGGAGTTCCTGCTGTAGGTTAGTTAGGGTTACTCCTCTGAATCAATTATTATCTTGTTATTCAGTTTTGTGAAGGACTTTTCCTTTTGGATTTGGAAATTTCTGTAATGTTGGTTATTGTACTTACCTTTTCAGGATGTTTAGATCGTAAATCTGTTTCAAGAAGAAAACCTCATAATTGCATTGGTTCAGTAATAAGAAAACTTCACTCTCTGGATAAAAGGTATATCTGTTTCCATGATCTCCTTGGATATCATCTATTGGTCATTTTTTTTAAGCATTTTAATTGAATTTAATTGCATAAGTTGTTAACTGCTCTCTTGGTGATTGAGTTTAATCTATAATTTGCAGTTTACATGTTCCCATTGTGTAATCGTTTCCATAGTATCACAGGTCTGCTCGGGTTATTTAAATTTGGTCTTTCATGACACTGAACTTAGCAATTTTATTATGGAACTAGCGTAGTGGTTGAGTATATTTTATTTCCCCTTTTCCTGGGGTGTTGACAACCTAACAAACAATTTTTTATACTCGCCTGCCACGCGTGACGTGACCAATATTCTTACAATATATCTGAATATTCTGTTGCATTTTGCTTCATATTTGTCAGGTCTTTAGGATAATAAAACGATTTGATAAGGCCACAAGAAGACATTTGGTGAGACAGCAACGGCTGCTCTGATGCAATAAAGATTTTTTGTTTCCCAAAAAAATGTTCCATTTACTGATCTTTTTGCTTCGACAGATCATGTTTGAAGATGGCAGCTCAGAGTTTTTAAACTTGTCAAAAGAGGAATGGGAATTTTGCGACAATTAATGTAACTTGTAAGTGACTTTCCCGCCCGCCAAGTGGTTCCCA
>CAIGRS010278477.1:0-17056 GCA_903798395.1 Fraxinus floribunda
TTCATTTTGCCCAATAACATTATTAGCAAATTTATTAGTTAGAGAGTGTTTGAATTGTTTTAAAGACATGTTTTATGATTTGAATTTAAATTTATGAATGTTTTGTTATTTAGAAAAATAGCATTTTATAGTTACGCATTTTAAGTACATGAAAATTTTTGTTGATTGTTAACCTCAAGGTGTATTAAAAATTGGGGCGTTACATATTTCATTCCCTTTTGAGTTCTAATTCTATTTAATTGTCTCCTAGAAATATTCAAAGTATCTTCTTGTGTCCGAATAAACTATTGAATAATTACAATTTGGTCCTCAAACTTAGGATTTTGCCATTTTTACCAGTTTTTGCTTATTTCTTTCGAATTTTTGTTCATCCATTGAGTTTTACCTATATAACATAAAATACAATAATTTAAGATATATTTTGTTAGAAGAACTATCAAATATCACTATTTTAGACCCTGGATACACTTATCAAAGTATTATTTCTTTGAAGTTGTTTGACATAAGAACCATAAAACTTGATAATTCTTGGATTTTTAATTCGGAATAGAGATATTAGAATTGAATTCTAAGAATAGTTTTTACTCGACACTCATGAGACGAAGTAAAATTATATTAGGGCACTTGCTTATAAACTTGGGGATATTAATTAGAGATAATTATATAATTGAGAAACATAGTCAATAGTTAGATGAAATCATAACCTTGGGCTTCCTCTTATTGATTAATTCTTCTAACTTGCATAAAATTGTTGAGTTCGTCACAATATTCACCTTAGATTTAGTTTAAAAACATTGATATTCAAATTTGATTGTCTAAAAAGAAATAAGCGCTATTCAATTATAGTACTTAATATAAAATTTGATATTCAATCTTCATGTGTTTGACATCTTAACATAACTGTTATATTATAAAATTTAACATCATGAGCTTGCTGTATAATTGCAATGTAGAAAACACATAACCCCTAAACTACTAAAAGCAAAGAAATTTACCAATTCTATTTTCTAGAAAGCAAAAATAATAAAAGAGAAGAAAATTGAGTTGCTTCCAATAAGCTCTTGTTTATATTTATTAGCTTAACTTGGATGTTTTGGCTATTCATTATGTTATTGATAAGTGCGTTTTTACACACTTATTTCACTATCAAAATATGAAAAATAAAAAAATAAAAAAAAATTGGTCAATATGTTGGAATATGGTTTAATTCTATGCAATTTATGTTTTGCAGGACAAGATGATGAATGTAGCGAAATTGGGAAGAAATAAGGAAAAATAGACCAAAATGAAAGTTTAGGGACTAAATTACAAATATCCAAAAATTTATTTGGAAGGCTAAATGAGGATTTGAAAGAGTTGGAAGCTAAATGGTTGAAGGCAATAGGCTTTGGATGAGAAATTGGAGAAAATAATACAAAAATAGCAAAAAAAATGGCAAAATCCAAAGTTTGAGACCAAATTGCAAATACTAAATAGTTGATTCAAACCACAAGAAAATACTTTGAAGATTACAAGGAGACAACTGGATGTAATTGAAACTCAAAAAGGAATGGACCATGATCAAAATATTATCAAAATCAATTTCCTATTCGCACAAGATATATTCCAGATTTTTAGCCAAACGTCGAGACCCATTTTTGGCATAGTAAACATCCGAATTGTAAGTAATCTACTTCTATCAAAGTTGTAACCCTTTGAGTTATCATTTCAATTCACTTTGAATCGTCTAAATCGAATGTCGAGGGAGAATGTTATGAACAAAATACTAACTTTTGTGTAGAGACAAAAAACTAGCGCGCGAATGCAACTTTCCTTATTCGATTGGAACTCATTTGGAAACTAATTTGGACGTAATTTTTATCCAATTTTTGATTCCTACAAATACTTAACAGTAGAATACATATTAGGAATGCCTCCATACACTTTTCTCTATTATTTTGAAATTGGTTTAACTCTTGATAGATTTTTCATAGACATTAGTCATACTTTTTCTATCAAACGATCGAAATACTTGTTAAATTTCAATTTCATTTATTTTATTGGTGTGATTATTTACCGCCTTATGCTTGATGCATATGGTCGATTTATAATCTGATTTCAAAATAATTTTGGAAAATTGCTAGAGAAAATCTAGATTCTAAGATTACATTTGAATTAAATTGGTTTTTAATGATAAATCTTTCGATTAACATGTTAGGATGAAAGCCTCTAATTGAGTATAAAGAATGAATAATTGACGTTCAATGATCCGATCCAATTGAGAGAATTTCGGCGCTTCACTGTTTTAACTCATTGATAATTTTAATTTCATTACTTGATCCATTGGTATTTAAATTTATTTCAAAAAACAAATCATTTTCAAATAAATCACAAAAAACCCTAATTCACCCTAGAGTATTTTTCCATCTCCTTATGGAATCGACATCCCAAAGTTGTACTACAATTACCGTATTATTCTTTGAGCATAATCAAGCATGAAAATAGAGTTTTCATCCTTGCATTTGCTGCACTGACAGATGTTCTTTAATTTATCTTTGACCCTTCAAATTATATTGTTTTTCATTATTATCCGTCATTGTTCCAACCAATCCACCAACTCATTTTTTTTTTTTGTATCTATGACTTCCCCAATCCTCATTTTCTTCATGTTAAATTATTTTGCATTCCATGAGGTAAAGTGGTTGCCTAAGTGGAGTATTCATAGTGAATATTTGTTATTTTTCTTCCAATCTCAATATTATCTCACCATTTCCAAAATCCATTAATGCTCTTTCAGTTGTTAAGAATGGTATTCCCAAGATTGCTAGCAAGTTTTGAACTTCTTGTATATTAAAGATAATGAAATCAGTTGGAAAGATGAGATCTCGAGCTTTGTTGAGCAAATCCTCAAATACTCCATAAGGATGCTTGAGTGATCTGTCAACTAGGTTTAGAATAATTGAAGTTGTTTGAAGATACTTCAATCCTAATTTTGTGTAGATAGGCAAAGACATCATATTAATATTTGCTCCAGAATTAGATAAATCATTTATACTATGTGAATTTCCTATTTAGGAAGGTAAAGTGAAACTCCTCGAATCTTTCGATTTAGGAGGGAGCTTGTGCTATAGGACTGCGTTGCACTCTTCAGTCAATGTTTCATCTACTAGTAGCTTTATCTTCTTGGTCAACATCTCTATCAAAAACTTATTATAATTTGGAATTTGTAGAATGACATTAATGATATGAATGCTTATGTGAAGTTGTTTGAGGGCTCCCTAGAACTTCTTGAACTGCTTTCCTAACTTATTGTTCCACAAACTTTAAGGAAATGGGACTGGATGCATGTGTTTATTAATAAGAACGATTACCTTAACTTGTGGATTGTCTGACTATTCTTCCCAATTCAACTTTATTAATTGTTCATGAACTATTTATTCTTCGCCTGGTAGGTACTTGATTGTCCTCGGTTCCTTTCTTCTTTACTTTGATTTTTGGTAGCCGATCTCCACTTCTCGTTGTGATGGCAAGGACTTGTTCTTTTTTGGCTACCTTTGAAGCTTTTGAGGGAATGAAATGGGAAGCATATAAGTTCGAACAAGGGTAGCAAGCTTGATTGATGGTGTTTCAACGAGCTTCAATAGCTAATACCTGTTTTGGTAGGTTCTTTTCTGTGTTGCTTGGCCTACCCTGTGTTTTGTTGGACAATATAGCTACCATTTGCCCAATTTGAATTTTCAAAATTTTGATCGAGACTGCTGCCTTCGAAACCTCTTTAAACTGATAAACGTATGTAGAGGCTAAAGAAGAGCTTGTAGTTGTATGATCTACCCTACGGCCCTGCAGAATGGTATTGGTCACCATGCTCTCATTATGAATTCGGTTATCCAATTTATTTGTTATTCATTTAATTTGGGTTTCAAATGATGCTGATAGCCCAAGAATAACTAACCAAGAGGGGACGAGTTAGTTTTTAAAACTTTTTTTGAAGAATTAATCTAAATTCAAGCAATTAAAGACTAAATATATTAATTCAAATAATAAGCACATATGTAAAAGCGACACCTAAAGGGAGAGAGGATGTCAACGATATAATTGTGGACGTTCGGTCCAAAGCAATGATATACGTGATACCAAGCTCTCCGTCACAAGTAAGGCCTTTCCAATATGTTGATTGACTTATGGTTCGGTGGCTTACCAACAAGGGGCACTGATCCTTATACAATATTGAGGTTTATAGGATCTCAACATGACCACTATTGAGCTTTCATAGGACCTCAATAGTCCTACACGGTGACTTACAACAAGGAGCACCGATCCTATACAATGTTGATCTTTAAGGGACTTCAACACGACTCACATTTTATCAAAGTGATTTTATAATGATATTACCCTTATTGATAAATAATACAAATAAGTTAAGTACAAAGAGAGGCTAACACTTTAATGAATAGTAAAAAATGATAGTTCAAGTGTTAGATGAAAAACTTAGATGAATATGATAATAGAAAATTATATTCAATCAATCAAAGTGGTTCAATGAGAAGATGAAGAAGAAATAAATGTTTTACAAGTTTGATTCAAATAATCAAAGTTTTCAATATGAAGAAGCAGAAAAATTTAAGCAATGTAAATGTAAAGATCTTCAAATATATATCTCTTCTTTAAGATTGATATAAATAATTTAAGGTCAAAAAGAAATGAAAAACTTTGATGAGAGAAATGATTCATGAAATTTGATTCAACAATCAATGTTTTTATTATGAAGAAATAAATGAAATGAATGTAAAAGTGCAAGTTCAAAGAATATATTTCACAAGAAAGCTCTTTTCTAGTTGTCTTATGAATACAAAGCGAAGTGGTATTTATAACAATCAAAACACCAAAATTTCTGACCAACCGGACGACTGAACTAACCATTGTGTGTCAGAAATCAGAACGGTCAAAAGTTTTAACATTGGACGAACTGGATGTCCACTTGGTCAACCGAATGTCCACGTTAACTTTGACTATTTTTGGAGGGAATGTGGGCTTTTGAAGAACTTTTTCAATTTATCTTTCAAGGTAAGTAACATTGTAAAAATTTAAACAACAAGTTGGAAGCTAATTGGTTGAGGACAACAGGCTTTGGATGAAAAATTGGAGAAAAGAATGCAAAAATAGTTTGAGAACCAAATTACAAATACTCAATAGTTGGTTCGGACCACAAGAAGATTCTTTGGAGATTGCTAGGAGACAATTGGATGTAATTGGAACTCAAAAAGGAATGGAATATCATCAAAATATTATCAAAATTAATTTTCAATTTGCACAAGATATATTCCAGATTTTTAGCCGAGATTGAGACCCATTTTTGGTATAGTAAATGCCTGAAATGGAAGAAATATGAAACTAGTAGAGCTTTGAGTTATCTTTTCAACTCACTTTAAATCGTCTCAATCGGATATCGAGAGTTAAAGTCATGACCAAAATACTGACTACCAAGCAGAAAGAAAAATTTCGCGCCCGAATGCAACTTTCCTTATTCGATTGGAACTCATTTGGAAACCAATTTGAATGTGATTTTCATCCAATTTTCTACTCCTACAAATACTTAACAGTAGAATACATATTGGGAATGCCTTCATCCACTTTTCTCTCAACTTTTGCTCAAGAACTCCATGAAAAACTAAACAATTTGGTGAAACAAGGGAAGAACTCATTGGATTTGGTGATTTTACGTCTTTTATTTATGTAATTTGTTATTTTTCTTGGTAAAAAATTCTAGGTTTAGATTTTCTCTTCATAAATTTATTTTGAAATTGGTATAACTCTTATTAAACTTTTCATAGACATTATTCATGCTTTTTCTATCAAACAATCGAAATACTTGTTGAATTTCAATTTCATTTATTTTATTTGTATGATTAATTACTAACTTATGCTTGATGTATATGGTCGATAATATGGTCGATTTATAATCTGATTTTAATAAATAATTGTGGGTAATTTTTAGAGAAAATCTAGATTCTAGGGTAACATTTGAATTAAATTGGTTTTTAATGATAAATCTTCTGATTAGAGTGCCAGGATGAAAGGGTCTAATTGAGTTATAAAAAATGAATAATTGATGTTGAATGATCCAATTCAATTGAGGAAATTCCGATGCTTCTCTATTTTAACTCATTGATTTTAATTATCATTGTTTTAACTCTTTGATTTTAATTTTATTACTTGATCCATTTATATTTAAATTTTATTTCGAAAAACAAATTATTTTCAAACAATTCACAAAAAACTCTAATTTGTTGAACTCTTGAGTATTTTTTCATCTCCCTATGGAATCAACACCCTAAAGTTGTACTACAATTACGCGTTATTCTTTGGTAGGGGTGGCAATAAAACCCGATACCCGTGGGGTAATTACCCGCCTAACCTGGTAAACGGGACGGGAACGGGGGCGAGGGTCATTACCCCGAAGCGGGTACGGGAAACATAGTTCCCGTCCCGCTACCCGCCCCGTTTAAAATGAATTTCAAATTTAAATTTTTTTATCGAACAAAAATAATATATTTATCATCATTTTTAAAGAGAACATAAGTTGCTTTTAACAAATTAGTAAAAAAGTAACAATATTTACTAAATAAAGACATAAAATAAATAAAAAATAAATGGGGCGATAAATGGGGCAAGTCCGCCCAGATCTCGCCCCGATTCCGCCTCATCCCATTTTAACCAGGTATGGGTATGAGTCCATGGTAAGGTAATAAAAATACCCGACGGGACGGGGGTGGGAATGACCAACCCATCCCATACCCGCCCCGTTGACATCCCTATTCTTTGGGCGTAATCAAATTTTGGCACCGTTGCTGAGGAGACGGTACTAAACATTGAGGGATCGACTTAAAAGGGTGACATCATTTCTTTACTGTTGTTTTTAGTTAATTTAGTTTTTTATTTGTTATTTTTATTTTATTCTCATATAGTTCTGTTTTATCTCGTGTTTTATGAGTAGGGATCAAGACGAGCAAGGAAGCTCTATAAAATGACCATTTCCAGAGTTTGGATCTCTTTCTAACCTTATCTTTGATACTTTATCTATTGCCACGAACTACTACACAACACCATGACTGATAGTGAGCATAACGATATGCCGTTTAGGACTTTATAGGATTATCTTCACCCCACACGCACATCCACTCCAGCATGCATGATTTTTCCACCTAATATGCCACATATGGATCTTAAATCGAGAATGATTTAACTTCTTCCCAATTTTCAAGTACTTGAAAACGAAAATCCATACGTGCACATTAGGGAATNCTTAAATTGTTTCCATTTTCACTTAAAGAAAGAATAAAAAGCTACCACATTCGATTGGGACTTGGGCTTAAATGACTCAAGCGTTCTTTAATAAATACTTTCCCCACCATAAGACTAGTGCCCTTAAGAAGCAATTCTCATCATTCACTCAAAAGGATGGTGAGACCTTATACTACCAAGCTTGGGAAATATATAAAGAACTACAAGCCCTTTGCCCTTATCACAGTTATGAGAGTTGGCGTATCCGTGAGCTATTTCTACAAAGTATTAACACCTAGGTAGCGTCAATTCATAGATGATGTGTAACAGTGAATTTCTTCAAAAAGATCCTGATGAGGCTATAGAATACCTAGATGACCTAGCGAAAAAAGCTCATATTTCACTGGACCTAGCGCCACTGAGATTACCAATAGGTCACAAACTACAGGGAGTTCCACTAGCACATATATCTATCATCTTAGAAAGGAGGACAGCCTTAGAGCCAAAATAGAAACACTCACTAGAGAACTAGAAACCCTACGTGCTAAGGACTCAAAATCTGTACAGAATGTATCCCGTGTTAAGTCTCTAGGCCCTACTTTGTGTGTGGTGGAATTCTTCATCTAGCACAAGAGTTAGTATGTTTACGAATATGAGGGGGGTTTATGAGGAACACTGTAACTCCTTAGGCACATATAAAAAGCCATATGCTCCATTCTCTGAAACTTACAATCCTGGGTGGCAGAATCACCCCAATTTCAGCTGGAAATCTAGAAACCAGCAACATGCCTAGCCATCTAAAGTCTTTAATGTACCTTCATATCAACCCGCAACCTCTACAAACTCTTTAGAAGACACCTTACATGCTTTTATAAAGGCACAAAGTAAGAAAAATCAAAAGTTTGAGACTGTGATCACTCAGGTAGTTGAGAAAAACAAAGAAATAAAAAATCATATGTCTAAGTTGATTAATGTCTTAGCTGTAGGGAAGCATGGAAAATTTTCAGCTCAAGCTCAACCAAATCCTAAAGGGCAACACATGGTACAAACCTCGGTATTAGAAGAAAATAATATTAAGTGAATGCCATAACCATTAGTTCAGGGAAAGTCATAAAACCAATCCCCAAGACTAGGGAAACTAAATAAGAGTCTAGTGAGAGTAGTCCTAGTGAGGAAATGGTAGAAAGCCCAGTTAGAGTGCCTTTTTCTTAAGCTCTTAAGCCTACACCAAAGTCCACTGGTCAACATAGTAAAATCCTAGAACACCTCAAGCAAGTAAAAATCAATCTGTCTCTCTTGCATGTGATTTCTCAGGTTCCTACATATGCTAAAGTCCTTAAGGACTTGTGCATTATGAAAAGGAAACATCAAGTCAAGAAAACGACTTTCTTGACTGAGCACGTGAGTGTGGTGATTGAACAAAGAGTCCCACCAAAGTAAAGTCCACCTCAAAATTCTCTGGTCAATATAGTGAGGTCTTAGAACATTTAAAACAAGTAAAAATCAACCTACCTCTCTTGAATGTGATTTCTCAGGTTCCTACATATGATAAAGTTTTTAAGGACTTGTGCACTGTGTAGAGAAAGCACTATGTCAAGAAAATCGCTTTCTTGATTGAGCAAGTAAGTGTTGTAATCGAGCAAAGGATCCCATTAAAGTATAAGGACCCTGGTTATCCCATTGTGTCTTGTTTTATTGGGAACCATGAGTTTTCCCAAGCTCTTCTTATTTTAGGAGCAAGTGTAAATCTTATGTCATATGCAATTTACTTGTTGTTAAGCTTAGGTGAGATAAAACCGACCTATGTGGTCTTACAATTAGCTGATAGGTCCACCATTAGGGGGTGGTAGTTGAATATGTATTGGTCTAAATTGACAAATTTTACTATCCTGTGGACTTCTTGATTTTAGATGTAAAGGTTGATTCTAAAATCCCTATTATTCTTGCTAGACATTTTCTTGCAACAGTTAGTGCTCTTATAAATTGCAGGAATGGTCTAATGAAGCTTTTTTTTGGGAACGTGACTTTAGAAGTCAATAATTTTCACATCACAAAACAACCACAAGAGGATGATGAGTGTCATCAAACATTCACGATTAACGCACTAACTCAAGAGCAAACACTTGCAAACACCGACTTCGACCTTCTGAACTCATTTATCTTAAATTCTGAAATCCCAGCTAGTTTTGATGATGAAGTACTAACATTTGTACTGTGTTTACAAAATTGCAGGATTACGGAGCATCGCCGTGGCAACTCAAATTTGAAGAGTTACCAAAAAGGACTAAAGGACAAAAGCCAACAAACATTAAAAGTCCTAAACCAGAATTGAAACATCTGCATTCAGGACTAAAACATGAATTTCTTGGACCAGGTGATACTTTCCCTGTAATTATTTCTTCGAAATTGAATGCATAGCAATGTAAACAACTATTGAACATTCTGAATGAGCATCGATCTGCATTAGGCTACACTATAGCTGACATTAAAGATTAATGCTCTTTAATTTACTCACATAGGATTTATCTAGAAAAAGGAACTAATCCTAGGAGAGACCCACAACGTAGGCTAAACCCCACAATAAAAGATGTACTGAAAATTGAGGTACTTAAATTGTTAGATGCAGGTATTATTTACCCTATCACGGATAGTAAATGGGTTAGTCCTGCACAGGTAGTTCCTAAAAAGTCAAAAGTCATGGTAGTGAAAAATAAATTAGGTGAAATGGTTCCCAGAAAAAAATAGTGACTGGTTGAAGCATGTGCATAGCCACCCATAAGGATCATTATCCTCTCTCCTTTCTAAACCAAATCTTAGAGCGTGTGGCTGGCCATCCTCTTTACTGTTTTCTTGATGGCTACTCTAGTTACTATCAAATTGAAATTGCATTAGAGGACCAGGATAAAATCACATTCACTTGTCCTTTTGGCACTTATGCCTTTCATAGGATGTCATTTGGACTTTGTAATGCTCCTGCCACATTCTAAAGATGCATGACTAGTATATTTAGTGACATTGTAGAGAATTGCATGGAAGTGTTCATGGATGACCTGACTGTGTTTGGAACTTCTTTTAATGTATGTCTGTTAAATTTGAAGAGAGTTTTGACATAATGTGAGGAAAAGGCTTAGTTTTAAATAGGGAAAAGTGTCATTTCATGGTACCTTCGGGAATTTTCTTAGGGCGTGTGATTTATTCTAGAGGAATAGAGGTTGACAAGTCTAAAATTGAACTAACCTCTAAGTTTCTCATATCTAAGACAATTAAAGATGTTAGATCATTTTTTGGCCATGCAGGTTTCGATGAAGGTTTATACAAAACTTTTCATCTATATCTACACCATTATGTAACCTTTTAAATAAAGATGGCGCTTTTGAGTGGACTCCTCAAATGTCAAGATGCATTTAAAACACTGATTGATAAACTCACTTCAACACCCATCATGCAACCACCTAGTCGGACACTACAGTTTGAAATCATGTGTGATGCTAGTGATTATGCGGTAGGTATGGTTCTTGGGCAATGCAAAAAAGGTAAGCCTTTTGTGATTTACTATGTTAATAGAACTCTTAATAGTACTCAAATGAATTATTCCACTACCCAAAAAGAGTTACTAGCTATAGTTTTTGCACTTGATAAGTTTAGATCTTATTTGATTGGTTCTCCATTACAATCTTCACAGATCATACGGCCCTTAAGTACCTTCTCACAAATAGGGATGCTAACACGGGATTAATATGTTGGATCCTACTTTTACAAGAATTTGACATCACCATTAAAGACAAGAAGTGAGTGGAGAATGTGGTCGCCGACCATCTATCAAGGCTAACTTTAGAGAATAACGCAATCACATTTCCAATTAGAGATGGATTTCCAGATGAGAATTTATTTTCTGTTTCTCCTCTACCATGGTTTGCTCACATTGTGAACATTTTGGTTGTAGGTGATATTCCTACAAAGTGGAGCGTACAAGACAAGAGAAAGTTCTTAGTTGAGTACGTAATTTTTATTGGGATGATTCATGTCTATTTAAATACTGCCCCGACCAAATTTTAAAATGTTGTGTCCCTAATGAAGAGATACCTAATGTGCTAAATTTTTTTCATACTCAAACATGCGGAGGCCATTTTTTCTATAAAAAACCGCAGCAATAATTTTACAATATGGTTTCTACTGGCCTACTTTATTTAAGGACACATTAAATAATTACTGTAGATTTTGTGAAAGATGCCAAAAATTAGGTGGTTTGTCCCGACATAACATGATGCCCCTAAATCCCATTTTAGTAATTGAAATATTTGAATGTTGGGGAATTGATTTCATGAGACCGTTTCCACCCTCTTTTTTTTATTTATTATTGTGGCAGTTGATTACGTGTCTAAATAAGTAGAAACATTGGCTTCTAGGGCTATTGGCAATAAAACGATTGTTAGATTTTTGAAAGAAAATGTCTTGTCTCAATTGGCACACCACGTGTTATTATTAGTGATAGAGGCACACATTTTTGTAACCATTCATTCGAAGCACTCATGAAAAAGTATGGAGGTGAACCCTAATCGTAAAGATTGATCCTTTAAGACTGAACGATGCACGTTGGGCTTACCGCATGGCTTTTAAGACTTCCCTAGACATGTCACCATATCTCCTTATTTTTGGAAAGCCTTGCCATTTACCTGTAGAGATTGAACACCGAGCCTATTGGGCTATTAAACATTTTAATTTCGATCTATAAGAGGGCGGTAAGTCTAAAAATTTTAATTGAATGAGTTGGAAGAATTGAGAAATGATGCTTATGAGAGTTCTAGAATCTACAAGGCGAAAATGAAATTTTTTAATGATCAAAACATTCTTAGAACGACATTTGAACAGAATTAAAAAGTGTACTTGTATGATTCTAGACTTCACAAGCACTCATGAAAACTTTGATCTAGGTGGACTGACCCTTGTGGTGACACTAATTTTCGATAATGGAGCCTAAATCCTAATTATGGTAGCGTATTTAAAGTGAATGGACAATGTCTTAAGATTGTTTATGGCCAACAGGTGCCTGCAGTGAAAGAGATTCCTCTTGCAGGCCCTTTTTACCATCATTGACGTTCCTTAGGTATACTTTTCACTTTTCTTTTTCTTTTTTTGTAAACTAGTTCTTTTTAGGTTTCTTTCGTTTCTTGCTTCATTTTTTTTTTCAATTGTGTATTTTTTAGGTTAACCATCGTTTTGACCCTATGCTAATTTACTATAGTATTCAGGTGATACTTTTCGTTTTCCCTTTGGTAGGTATGTTTAGACATTGAGGACAATGTTCGATTTGGTTGGGGGAGAGTTCATTGCTGAGTTTTTTGTGAATGGGCATTCATCATTTTACTGCAACTTTTGTGTGATTATGTGTTCTATATATATAAAAAACTTTTGTGCGATTATGTGTTCTATATATATAAAAAAAATTGTAGTTTTTATTCATTTATTTGCAATTTTTTTATTTGTTTTTTAGCAATAGATTATAACTTTAGTTTTGTGTGCTTGTGTGAGTTTGATAACTATGTCGGCTATGATGTGACTATTGGAATGCGTATCAACTGTGAATAATGGAAACAATATAGTATTAGATTAGTCAAAAACCTGTTTATGTGAAACTTGACATTTTATATGCACGTTACTCATATTTGGCATATTGATTTAGTGATGTAGTTCAATATATAGAAAATAGAACATAGTAAGTGAAACCGAACAACCTCTATAGTACTAATCCATAATCTAAATATCTCTAGTTTGGAGATGTTTGAGCTGTTACAAAGGAACATTGAGCTGAGTAGGGATTTCGTACATGAAAATCTTGTGTGGATTGTCTAAAACCCAATGAGACGAAGATGAGGTGAAAGTTTTAAGTTAGAGGCTGGTTTTAGAAGCTGAATGTCTAAAAGAAAATGGGCATTGCACTAATCTTTAAGTGAATAAAAGCATTTTTTCGAGCCTGTATAACTCTGGTGATTAAGTCTGGAAGGATGATTTAAAACCTGGTGCCTTATGGTCAACTGACTTGGGAGTTATCTACATAAAGCTCATTACATGGGTTATATAAAAAACAAATGAGAAGATGTTCGAAAAAAATGGAGAAAACATGAAAAGTGAAAAGAAAAAAAATATATGAGTACATTGATTGAGCTCCAAACATTTGGTTGATAAAACTACACCTTTGATGAGAAGCAAGTAACTCAATTTAGTCTTACAGGTTGAAGCAATCGAAACTATAGAAGAATCTCGACTTGTTGAAATGTGAGCTTATAATAGTGAGATCTATCCAAGCTAAGAGAGTGTGAGGAATAGAAACTTAGAATGCACCCCGGGAAAATCGAGTGAAAAACATAAGTTTGGGGGTGTGTTCTCTCGAGCGAAGTAAGGATATATTTAACTGCAGCATGTAACGGGTAGAGATTGATTTTATTTTTACACTATTGTAAGTGTTCATTTGTTTGATTACTGAATTCCAATCTTGAGGCACGACAAGTTGTCAAATCATGTTTTGTGTAGAGTTAAGTTACATTTTTGTTTGAGGGCAAACAATAGTTCAAGTTTGGGGGAGTTTGATAAGTGCGTTTTTACACACTTATTTTACCGTCAAACACATGGAAAATTGTTGGTTAATATGTTGGAATATGGCTTAATTTTATGCAATTTATGTTTTGCATGACAACATGATGAATGTAGCGAAGTTGGAAAGATATAAGGACAAAGGGACAAAAATGAAAAAAAATGAAAATTTAGGGACTAAATCGTAAATATTCAAAGTTGGTTTGGAAGGCTAAATGGGAATTTGAAAGAGTCGGAAGCTAATTGGTTGAAGACAATAGGGTTTAGATGAAGAATTGGAGAATAGAACGAAAAATGGTAAAATTCAAAGTTTGAGGACCAAATTGAAAATACTCAATAGTTGATTCGGACCACAAGAAGATACTTTGCAAATTACTAGGAGACATCTAGATGTAATTGAAACTCAAAAAGGAATGGAATATGATCAAAATATTATCAAAATCAATTTCCAATTTGTATAAGATATATTCCATATTTTTAGCGAAAAATTGAAACCTATTTTTGGCTTAGTAAACGTCCGAAGTGGAAGAAATCTATTTTTAACAAAATTGTATCCCTTTGAATTATGTTTCAAATCACTTTGAATCGCATAAACTGGATATCGAGAAAGAAAGTTATGACCCAAATACTTACTGATGTGCAGAGACAAAAAATTTGCGTGTCAAGGCAACTTTCCTTATTCGATTAGGACTCTTTTGGAAATCAATTTGAACGTAATCTTCATCCAATTTTCGACTCCTACAAATACTTAATAGCAGAATACATATTGGAAACGTCTCCATACACTTTTTTCTTAGCTTTTGGCTCAATAACTCTACGAAGAACTAAAGATTTGGTGAAGTAAGGGAGGAACTCTTTTGATTTGGTGATTTCACGTCTTTTATTTATGTGATTTGTTATTTTTCTTGTTAAACAATTCTTGGTTTAGATTTTCTCTTCGTAAATTTATTTTAAAATTGGTTTAACTCTTATTAGAATTTTCATAGACATTAGTAATGTTTTTTTTCTATCGAACTATCGAAATACTTGTTGAATTTCACTTTCATTTATTTTATTGGTGTGATTATTTACTGCCTTATGTTTGATGTATATGATCGATTTATAATCTAATTTCAATAAATAATTGTGGGAAATTGTTAGAGAAAATCTAGATTCTAGGGTTACATTCGAATTAAATTGATTTTTAACAATAAATCTCTCAATTAAAATGTTAGGATGAAATCCTCTAATTGAGGGAATTTCGACGCTTCACTGTTTTAACTCATTGATTTTAATTTCATTACTTGATCCATTGATATTTAAATTTATTTCGAAAAACAAATCATTTTCAAATAAATCACAAAAAACCCTAATTTATTTCACCCTTGAGTATTTTTCCATCTCCTTGTGGAATCGACATCCCAAAGTTGTTTTACAATTACCGTATTATTCTTTGGGCATAATCAAGCATGAAAATAAAGTTTTTATCCTTGCATCTACTGCACTGACAGATGTTCTTTAATTTATCTTTGACCCTTCAAATTATATTGTTTTTTCATTATTATCCGTCATTGTTCCAACCAATCCACCTACTCATTTTTTTGTATCTATGACTTCCCCAATCCTCATTTTCTTCATGTTAAATTATTTGAATTAAGCTTGGTGTACAAAAAACTTGGACAAAAAATTTGACAAAATACCACATAGCACTCCCCTATTGGGGGGCGCCTGCGGCGGGCCCCCCTCCACAGGCCCCCCCAATAGGGGGTGCCATGTGGCATTCTGTCAAAATTTTTGTCAAGGTTTTTTGTACAACAAGATTAATTGCTGGCCAATTCCATGGATAAAGCTTGGTGTACAAAAAATCTTGACAAAAAATTTGACAAAATGCCACATGGCACCCGCCCCCCAATAGGGGGGTGCCATGTGGGATTTTGTCAAAGTTTTTGTCAAGGTTTTTTGTACAACAAGATTAATTGAAATTATTTTGCATTCCATGAGGTAAAGTGGTTGCCTAAGTGGAGTATTCATGGTGAATCTTTGTTATTTTTCTTCCACTCTCAATATTATCTCACCTTTTTCAATATCCATTAATGCTCTTTTAGTTGTTAAGAATGGTATTCCCAAGATTGCTAGCAAGTTTTGATCTTTTTGTATATTAAAGATAATGAAATTAGTTGGAAAGATAAGATCTCCAGCTTTGTTAAGCAAATCCTCAACTACTCCATAAGGATGCTTGAGTGATCTGTCAGCTAGGTTTAGAATAATTGAAGTTGTTTAAAGATACTCCAATCCTAATTTCATGTAGATAAGACATCAGATTAATATTTGCTCCAGAATCAGTTAAACCATTTATACTATGTGAATTTCCTATTTAGGAAGGTAAAATGAAACTCCCCGAATCTTTCGATTGAGGAGGGAGTTTGTGCTATAGGACTGTGCTGCACTCTTCAGACAATGTTTCATCTACTAGTAGCTTGATATTCTTGGTCAACATCTCTATCAAAAACTTAGTATAATTTGGAATTTGTAGAATGACATTAATGAAATGAATGCTGATGTGAAGTTGTTTGAGGACTCCCTAGAACTTCTTGAACTGCTTTTCTAACTTATTGTTCCACAAACTTTAAGGGAATGGGACTGGATGCATGCGTTTATTGATAGGAACGATTGCCTTAACTTTTGGGTTGTCTGACTATTCTTCTCGATTCAACTTTATTAATTCTTCATGAACTATTAATTCTTCACCTGGTAGGTACTTGATTGTCCCCGGTTCCTTTCTTCTTTACTTTGATTTCTGGTAGCCGATCTCCACTTCTCGTTGTAATGGCATGGACTTGTTCTTCTTTTAGCTACCTTTGAAGCTTTTGAGAGAATGAAATGGGTAGCACATAAGTTCGAACAAGGGTAGCAATCTTGATTGATGGTGTTTCAACAAGCTTCAATAGCTAATACTTGTTCTGGTGGGTTCTTTTCTGTGTTACTGGTAGGGTACCCTGTGTTCTGTTGGACAATACAGCTACCATTTGCCCCATTTAAATTTTAATTTTTTTATTAGAGACTGATGCCTCTGAAACCTCTTCAAACTGATAAACATATATGGAGGCTAAAGAAGAGCTTGCAGTTGTGTGATTTACCCTATGCTTTAATGAATAGTAATAAATTATAGTTCAAGTGTTAGATGAAGAAAGATGAATATAACATAAATTAGATTCAATCAATCAAAGTG
>CAIGRS010278521.1:0-11091 GCA_903798395.1 Fraxinus floribunda
GATTGCACAGAGAGAGCAAAATGAAAAGCCCAAATGCTGCTGAAATTGCTTTGTAACTCATGGCTGGAGGATTCAATTGCAAACTCCGATGATTTTGCTGCCGATCTCTGTTCGCCGTCGCGACGGCGACGGCGGTGGTACTGATTCTAGGGAGGGAATTCTTCGAGTCGGGAGGATAGGGGAGAAGATGATTTTGGGGGAGGCGGTGTTAGGTTAGGGTTGGATCGAGGTTTTTGGGCTATTGAGCCCATTTATTTGAAAAAAAAAAATAATAATAAAAAAAAAAAAAAAAAATTCGCAACACTTAATAAACGTTGCAAAAAGTCTTATTTTTCGCAACGTTTGTCAAACGTTGCGATAGACTCTTTTGGCAACGTTTATCAAACGTTGCAAAAAGTAATATTTTTCGCAACACTCAATAAACGTTGCAAAAAGTCTTACTTTTGGCAACGTTTGTCCAGCGTTGCGATAGACCCCTTTTCGCAACATTTGTTAAACGTTGCCAAAAGTAGGACTTTTTGCAACGTTCAATAAACGTTGCTAACCATTCCCTTGCAGCATCCTTTAAGGTATGAGGGAATAGTCTCATTCGGAATGCATCTGTCGATATCCCTTCGTNGATAGACCCCTTTTCGCAACATTTGTTAAACGTTGCCAAAAGTAAGACTTTTTGCAACACTCAACAAACGTTGCAAAAAGGGGTCTATTGCAACATTTTTTTCTAAAAAACGTTGCCAAAAGTAATTTATACTAATAAATGACAACATTCACTTACTAAAATGTTGCCAAAAGACCCTTTTAGCAACATTTATCAATAAATGTTGCCTTTTTAGTGTTGCGGATGCCTCTTTTTGTTGTAGTGAATGGAATATTTAGGCCTTCATGTTGAGGCAATTGAAATAGCTCCTACTTTTTACCTCAAACAAGATTGATAATGCAAATCGATAATGATTAGTACGTAAAGCTATCAAGATTGGACATGTTTACAAAAGATGGAAAAAATTGAGTCATTAGACCCTATCCTATTTCTTGAGTAATACGCTGGTCCTTAACCTTTAAAAAGGAGTTGATACTTAACCTCTTATTTTAGTCATATCATCGGTTCTTAATGATAAAAACCAACCAGATTTTCGTTAAATAACTATGAGACCATCATGGTTACGTATCTCACAACAAATTGCTAGGGTAAAATCCAATTTGAAAAAACAAAATCTAACTTCATAGAATAGACGTGATTATCACTTTACAATTCAATAGTGACTTAGATGGTATATGATGTTTTAGAGTCATTATGCAACTGTAACAAAAGATTGAGGATCATCATTCTATTCAGGCTAATGAGGACAAATGATGTAATATTTCAAAAAAGAAAAAAGAAAATATTTTTTTTTGTAAGATTATATATATGCGAAATTGTAACCATTTATCATCTCTTATAAGCACCGGTGACGTGGACAATAGGAAGTTTACTCAGTTTTGTAACTAATCATAAACTCTCCCCGTCTATTATAGTGTGGCATGTCATTCATACGGTTAGCATAAATTAAGTACCGGTGCTTAGGAGATCATATATCTATATAATGTCGCACAATTTCTTTTGTGATCCCCATTTTCGACCATCTGTTGAATTGAAACTCCAGAAAGTGACCATAATTGGCACAACCATCGTCAATCACATGGAAATATTGAAACAAAACCTATAAAGCTATAAGATTATAGCTTTTCTGCAAATAGCGCACAAAAGTTGGCTTCTATCGTGAGCTTTACCTGAAAGAGCTTGGCAGTCATTGGTGCAACATAAAGCTACAACAGAAGGACATGATTTGGCAACACATAAACTGTTCAACACCCAATTATTTTAGAAAATCGACGACGTGTTTGGTTCGGACAGTGGACAATTCATTCACGTCTTAGAATTGTCACCATCGTAAAGGCGAGAAACTGATGGCGACAAGAAGAAAGGTAGCGAAGAGAGCAACTAATGAATATATGACGGTTGTATCCATCGTGAAAACATCTCATAACACTCGTTTTCATGACCTAGAAAGTCTTCAAATAGGGTTTATATTCATGGTGGAAACTCAATCTTGGGTAGTGCCACCAAGAAAACGCGTGTAGAGAAGAAGCGAGACAGAATTTCGACCCAACAATCTGAAATGACTGAATAAATATACTTCAATATCCAGGAGCAAAACTACTCTTTCAGTAATCATTAATCAGTCTTGTTTATTAACTAGTTAGATCATAGTTATTTAAAAGTCTTTTAAGGTGTAGTTTCAAAAGGCACTTCAATTGGTTACCAAAATTATGACAAGTAAAAAATATGATAGTATATCTTAATATATATGACTACGTTTTGATTTTACGAATCTTTACCTTTTCAACCAAAAATCGTTTCCACATTTTGTTCTCGTTTCACCATGCTAACATATCACAGAAGAAGGGTGAGGGTATCTTCGTATATCCCATCCGAAGCCTTAGTCATTATGTAACTTTATCTATCGATGGTTTCAAACTCTACTATAGCAACTACATTGACTTGAGCATCGGACGTTCAACACAGGAGTTCCCTTCCCCATTTTTGTAGGTCGCCTCTGTTAAGGGAAAGAATCCCACATCGAATAAAGATGAAAGCATAAACCAATTTATAAGAGTTTTGGCTACTCCTCTTAATAAAATTGGCATTTTAAGATGAAACTCCAAATCATAACACCCTCAACAGTTGACAAATTGTAGCAATGTAACCCTAACAATTAAGACAAAGTGCAAACCATGTGATTAGCTAGCTCATTTAAACAATCTATTTCAAATAATCAAGTAAATTGCATCTAAAAGAGCTAATTGTGTGGTCATAACCAACCCAGAAAGGGGACATTATAAATTTCTGTAGTCTTCTACTGATTTGGAACTCTCAAGCGGCCACAATGTATCCAAATTAAACATCCCTTTTACTATATGATCCCTCATTTTTAAGAGCCTCAAATGAAAAGGGGAAAAGAACACAAATGATTCTTGAGTATATCGTGTGTTTCAAGAACATGTATGGGCCCAATTTCAAGTCACATATGTTAGATCTAATCAACTCTAGTTTCACAGAAAATTGATTCTTCAACCATCTAGTACAAGAGATTTTATGCCAACGTCGTCGAGATTAGATCAAAAAAGTGACACACTAAATTACTTGTGTGAAAATGTTGATTTTTAATGATAAGTAACAAAAAATGCTCCCCGTGTTTGTAGCCAATCTATGTTTGAATTGTGGTGTTCTGATTAAAAATAACATAAGAATTTAACGTATTTGTACAATTGTTGTTGACAACATTGATATTGTAAAAATTTGGACCATTGATTTAAAAAAAAATATTTTTAAAATGGATAAATGTGATATTGCCAAGTGTGAGTTGTTAAATATGATTATTAAAAAAAAATAGATTATACAAGTAGCATGATTGATAACAAAATATATCATATTTGAGAAATGTTGATTTTTAATATTAAAAAAAATGCAGTATATTTACTTTTGTGACTAAGCTTTAGTAAAAAGTACACAGTATTTTTCAAAAAATTTAATTGCGGTGAGAAGTATGTTTTTTACACTTATTTAGTATATTCAATCTATTTATTATTTGATTATTAATTATTTGGACGGATTTGTACTCGTATTAGTTTACATATTGTGATTCTATTTCGTTGAATAACCAAAATGGATTGAATAAAATGTCATAAAACAAATTTTCAAATTTGATGTCTTCTTTAATTTTCTGCTTCAAGAATTATTTTTAAAATGACATACTAAATGCCTTTTTAGCAATTTTAAAATGGACTCTAAAAAAAACTGAAAATGAAATCAAAAGATGAAATTTTGTCACACGCCCACTTTTCAATAAATATTTTACATTTGCTATTCAACTTTTTATTAACCATATATACTTTTTTTTATTCAGTAAAAATGAAATGTGAAAAAGTATCCAAATATACAACTTTTCATTACTTAGCTAAGATTTTTCCAACAAACACGTCATTAAACTCATGTACAACTTTCACACCCAAATTAAACTCAATTAAATAACAAATCCCTAAACTATCGTCCTTTCACATTCCACATCCAAAATCCCCAAAACTTCGTCTCTCCCAAATCACCCAACAAAGATTTCTCCATGCCAAATTCCTAATTCGATCTTCTACGGATTTAACAAAGAGGATATTTCACACCATATTATTCAATCAACCAATTGATTCTTCCGTTTTTTATTGATTCGGTATATGTGAAGCGTATAAAATCCTAGCCCGTCGCCTAATGGATGAAGATTATGTGACGATTGAATATTGTAATCTCAAAAAATCGATTTAGACACGAGAATGTATTATGTAATGTACTAAAGATATAAAGTATATCTATAAACAATTCAAATNAATCTCAAAAAATCGATTTAGACACGAGAATGTATTATGTAATGTACTAAAGATATAAAGTATATCTATAAACAATTCAAATAAATATTAATTCATACTTTGCGATGTAATTATATTCTTTACAATCATTTTCGATTTTAGTATGTATCTCGATCGAATACATAGAATCATGGAGTGCCTATTTTCTATTAAATTATGTTTTAGGGAAAGCTAGTTAATGTAATGACGTGATAAGAGGGGATTTAATATTTCATCAGTTACAAATTCTGGTTTGGGATTTATTTTTTGGCAGCTAGTATTTCAACTATTTTTAACTATCATTCTAGTATTTTTAGTTAATAATATATTGTCATAGTAAAATGTGAATTAAATTTTTGTATTGATGCATATATGATTTTTTCCGCAAATCAAAATTCAAAATTGAAACACAAACCAAACGGACATCTATATTTCAAATGCTTATAGCCCAAAATGGTCTTTTTTTTTTTTTTTAATAATTGATATTAAAATAATATTACATCTCAGTAATGTACTACATGATTAGTTCATATAATATGTGTTTCGATCATTGCAACACCTTTTTATTTTATTCATTTTTAACAAAAAAAAATTGGGAGAAATAACAAACACGAATTCTCCATTTTAGGTCAAGAAAACACACCACATATATTACCATGTCCTAGAGATCAAAATAATAAGCACGAATTCTCCATTTTAGGGAGAAATCAAAGAGAGTTCCCAATAAATTATTTAAGATCAAGACTTGAAGATTTCTTGATTTCTTGAAGTTGAAGATATTCATTCCATCTTCTTGTTCCTAAAGAATTGGGTGATTTCTATGTCAAAGTTTTTTGTTTCGATTTCTTCATCATATTTCCTGACTAGATTATTTGTTAGGATGAACAATGCATTTAATTGATTTTGAGTAATTAATACAAGACGCCTCTACCTTTCAATTTTATTGTGCAAAACGTTCTTACATTTCATTTTTCGACATTTTCACCTTTGATTGCCAAAAACGTACTTACATCCACTTACCGTCAGTTGCTATGTTAATTCAATATAAAACGACTGTGTAATTAGCACAAAACGTCCCTATCTTTCAATATTATTGGGTAGCATGTCCCTACCTTTCATTTCTTCACATTTTCACAATTATTTCCACTTTTCATTGCCAAAAATCGTCATTTCATACACTTATCGTCATTTACTCCCTTAATTCAATACAAAAGGCCAGTTTTATTTTCAAACACCAAGGGTAAAATAGTCTCAGCTCATTAAACCCCTTCTTCCCGCCTTCAAAATAGTTATTCCATAAATAACTGTAACGTGAATATAAAAATAATTTATAAAATTATTACATTAAATAAAGAAAAAATGGCATAAAGAACATTGAGAGAGAGAGAGAGCAATAATAATATTTGATTTAATGTGCTACTGCTACACCATTCATGTGAGAGCTACTGAACCAGATGTTGATGTCCAATTGCACTATAACGAAGAACTTACAATTTGTTTTAACTCATCTCTCTCTCTCTCTCTCTCTCTACTATCATACAAAGTGTGAAGGACTTGTCCTAATACCTTTTATGTAAGAGAAAAATATTATGAAGGTCGAAGGAAAAATGTATAGTATATTAGGATTAACACATCCAACAATCTCCCACTTGGAACTAATTCTCAAGTATCCACAAATCATCTACGTGAAATCAATCATCCATCAAATGATACCTATGGCGACATTGAATTTTCTTCCTCAAGTGAGAAGTACAACTTTAGTTTCTCAACTGCAACCGTCTTCGTGAACATGTCGGCCGAATTTTGAATCCATTGGATCTTCTCAAGTGCTAACATCCCATCCTCCAAAACTAGCTGAATGAAATGTTATCGATCCTATATGTTTTCTCTTGATATGATAAACTGGATTCTTTGTTAAGTATATAACACTCTCGCTATCATAATATATAACATATTCTTATCACATTTCTAACCCAATACTCTAAGAAAGACGGTAATAATGTCATTTCTTTGCTAGCCTTCTATCCCAACAATAGATTGTGCCCGTGACCTAACTAACTACTGTACCACCTAAAGTGAGCATATAGCCAATGGTATTATTTCTATTGTTAATGTCATCGACCATGTCAGTGTCTACATAATCATATAAACTCGAGTTTGCACCTTTGAAACACAAGGTTGAGCATGTAGTACTTCTCAAATATCTAATAATTCACTTAACTGCTTCACAATGTTAATCTTTAGGATTACTCATATATCTGCTAACAATTGTCACTACATGCGTAATATTTGGTCCGATACAGACAATAACGTACATAAAAATCACCAATAGCATAGCGGACGCATAGGGTACTTAAGCCATGTAAGCTCGCTCTTGCTCTATCACGGTTATTGCTTCATTCATATTGAATCTGCTCAACATTTTCTTCACACATTCCTCTTGTGATAGCTTCAAAACACCATTCACCTTATCCTTTGTAAACCTCATCCCAATAATTTTGAAAGTCCTAAAGTTCTCAAAAATCCACATTAGTTTATTAATTTATTGAATACTTCCACTTGCAATCAGCGTGCCATCCACATTTGTAAAAGTAGTCAAATTTCATAATATAGCAATGACGGTTTCCCTGAATCATTACTATACGTCAACCATCAATCTTCTTCTAACAGTATCCCGGAACCTGCTTCAAATCATAGAAGCTCTTAGGAAGATTGCACACCATTTTATCCTTTTCTTGTGATTCAAAACCTTGTGGCTGTTGCATATTAATCGAATAACAATTTAAAATAATGAAATACAATCGATAAAATGACCACAAATAATCAAATCACTATTTAAAATACTTCCAATCATTCAATCATCATAAAATCAATTGTTCTTAAATATGGCTCAACTAGAACATACCATCAAGATTCAAAAATAACAACCAAGCAAATGTTCTGGATTGCTTTACTATCTGTTGTTCAAATAGGGAACAAGAATTACTCGAAAATTAAAATTTTCTTTAATTCAAGAATTAAAAATTATTACTAAATGTTCGTGTGCACCTTACAATAAAAAAATAAAAATTTAGAACTTAATTAAATTCGATAAATCAGAATCACATACTCCAGCTTTCTAGATCAAGAACTTATAACTTTTGATTTTAAAAACTTCATGCTTCTAACCTTCAAGCTTCTAACGATATTCTCTAAAATCAAGACTACACCAACTTGTGGATACCTTTTTCAGTTAAAGAAACCAAATTCTAAACTAAATGAACCAAGGAAAGATCAAGAAAATAAATTTTCAATTTTTCTCTCACGAAAAACGTTTGGCACGTTTTTCCATGGTGAATTTTGGTCCCCTATGTGTCTATATATATTGGCACAAAAGCATTGTTATAATCCAAATCAAATTAGGCCTCAATTGGTATAATTGCACGTATAGCAGGAAACTTTAATTACAATAACAATCAAGTTCAAAACTTTTTAACTAATTGCAATTGAGTCCAAGACTTTTTCAAGTCACCATAGGACATGTTCGGACATATATTATTCAAACTTCAATAATTAAATATGTATAGGCGACCCTAGAACACTCAATCCAATTATTATTCATCTTTTTTAATAAAGGCAAAAGATCACACTCTCAAAACATATATTACATAAGCTAATATATATTTAGGGCTTGGTTGAGCTCCATTTTTATTTTATTTTTTTTTGGTATAAAATACATTTTGGAATAGTAGATTGATGGAGAGTGTGAGATTAAAAAATAAGGAAATGTTTTGAATTTGCGTATAATATTATTTTATTGAAAATGTGTTATTGAAAAGAAGAAAAAGATAAATGTATTTTAAAAAAGTGGGAATCAAACAAGGGATTATTATACTTTTCTATATGACTTGTCATATATTTATTTCAACCCGTCCAAGATTCGACCATTAGTTATAACACAAATGATAGTTTTGCTCCACTAGTTATTGTCACCTACTTAAGTACAATTTTCTTAAACTATGTTGTCTATCAAAATTGTCGAAATTTAACAATCGCTAAACACTAATTAAACTCGAATTTGTAAGTGTTCAACAAAAAACACTTACGTAGTTCCTCTACCCATATTTTAGGATAACGATTCTAGACACGAATTCTTATTTTATTTTTTTTTCACTCAGCTCGTTTTTTAGTTTTCAACTTATCAAAATATTTGATCAATCAAATTAATCTCACATATCTGTAAATCAAATAAATATTAAACTTATGAAAAGATATACACAACTTTGTCCAGAGATTAAGATGAAATTTTCGACAATCAAGTGAAATTTAATTCTTTGCACAGTCATTGTATAGAATAAAACTCGATACGTGGTTCATTCAATACATTTCAAGTGTACTAATAGTTAATCAGTTAACAATACAATCTTCCATTACGACGTGTCAACTCTTATATATTGGTTGTGTGCAAATTATTTATGATTAAAATATAAGTAGTGGCACGTTGTGTTTTTCAACGCAAAGCATCCAACTTATATTATCACACGTGATCATTGACACTTCAATTAAATAAATGTAATAACACAAAACAAATCAAAAGGCACAAGCTATTTATAATAATCATCAGCAAAATAATATTATATGGGCACACGACGCAATAGAAACATCAACAGTTAAATATGGTGTGGAGAACATGTCGATTCCTCTCATTATTTACTATCCTTTTGTGTAGAAATGGATGTAATATTACGTAGAAATATAAATTACTATAGTATTGTTCATCGTCATTATATAAAGCAAACTGTTTAATTTTCCTACATCATTTTCTAGATCCAACTCCACCGTGAGAAATTTGAGTCGTCCTATTATTTTCCTTGTAACACAAAACTCAAAATAATTTTTGAATTTTTAGTGTTTTTGTTTTCAGTAAAACATTCAAAACAAGAAAAATAAATTCTTAATTATCATACCGGAAATAAAACAATTAAAGTCTAATTCTATGGCATCTGTTCAGCCGATGATCACTTTGCTGGCTCGGAGTTCAATGGACAATTTGTTCGTTGGTAGACCAGGAAGGAGCAAGCCTGGGTTCGATGTCCCAGAAATTGACTGCCGATCATTTTCTCATCGATGCCATGGCATCTCCCACCGTGGTGCCAAACATCATGCATGACTCGCCAATATCATAGGAGGCGACAAAGAATAAGGATTTCGATGGTGATGAATTCAGATTTTGGTGATGTTTACCATATCGTCGGGATTGAACTTGCTTGATTCGCGAGGATTCCTTCTGGCTGCTAACGTATTAATGAAACTTTTAATTTTTCGTTCTTTAATTGTTATCAAGAAATTGTGAGTAGAATTAAAATCTGCTGTAGCAATTTGGGGCTTCAATCAACACCAAATCGGGCTCAGAAAACCAATCAAACGAACACAATATCGTCGGGATTGAACTTGCTTGATTCGCGAGGATTCCTTCTGGCTGCTAACGTATTAATGAAACTTTTAATTTTTCGTTCTTTAATTGTTATCAAGAAATTGTGAGTAGAATTAAAATCTGCATTTGGATTTGATTATAATATGTGGATTTTTTTATTTTTTATTTTTAATTCTATATAGCGGAAATGGAAGGTGGGTTTTTAATCCACCAGTGAAATTTATGTAATGCAAATTCAATATTTTATATTTTTTTTTTTGATTTAATGTTTGAAAACATATTTATCATAAAACAATTTCAAACAAAATCTCAGTAAAAAACTATCAACTTATTTAGTGAACTTATTTATCGATTACAAATTATCAAACTAATTGGCCAAAACTTATTTACGATCACAAATTATCTTTCATCTCCCCTACCGCACTCTCAACGGCGGAGCCAGCACTTGGCGAGGCCCCGTTGCCGCCCGTGCTAGCTCCAATAGAGGTTTAAAAACAAAAAAAAAAATGCCTTCTTTTTTTAAAAAAAAAAAAAGCTTCGCCATTGCTATTACGGGTATTTGAGATTCCAAATTATTGGAGATGGTGCTTTCCCAGAAAATTCACGATGCATTCAGACACATTGGAGAGAATCACTAGCACTCGCATAGTCTAGGCCAAGAACGGATTATGTGTGTGTGTGTGTGTGTGTTACGCTTTTTAGAATTGTAAGAATTGGATTATTATTTGATTTTCAGATCTGGGTAGTTGAGATTATGATGATTTGATTTTAATATTTGATTTTTTTATGAGTGAGATGTCATCTTCTTTTGTGGGTTTACTTATGGTGTTTTCAGATATGGTATTTAGAATTAAAATTACTTTTTCTTCTTATATTTCTTCTTACTGGTTTAGTTGTAAGAGAGTTATTTTTTTTTTTTTTGGGGGGTGGGGGGGTGGTGGGTGGGGGGGATTAAATCTAGTCCTGGTTACAATAGTAGATTTGTTGATCTTTTGAGTTTAAATCACGTGTCGATTTGTTCTTTAAAATTGGACTGATCTATATCAAGGGTCCGTTCAGTAGGGATTAAAATCGGATTAAAATTGAAAAATTAGTCGTTATTGTTGACTTTTATTAGACGAGTGGGACCCAATAACGATCATATTTTCAATTTTAATTGAATTTTAATCCCTACCGAACGGGGCCATGATAATTTCAATCAATGTTCTAAAACCCGACTAGACCCGAACCGAATTGAACCGACAATC
>CAIGRS010278561.1:0-10782 GCA_903798395.1 Fraxinus floribunda
GACAGCCCGTAAGTGGGACCCGGGTTGTTACAGTTAAACTCATTTACGGCATGCATTTTAGCACGCCGTAAAAAGTGAGTTACATTTTACGGCATGCAACTGAACGCCGTAAAATTAATTTGCGGCGTTTCATAGATGACGTACTTTGCATGCCGTAAAAGGTAAACCAATTTTTACTGCATGGCTTTATATCGCATGCCGTAAAGAGATTTTTACGGCATGCAATGCATGTCGTAAAAAGTACATTTTGTTGTAGTGATATTAATATAAATTATAAAGCTTTATAATATTTTAATGAACTAACATATTCTATTTTTTAGCTAAATCTTACGAATGGTAAAAGCATGTCGCGCAACATTTCAATAGTGCAGCCAAACAACTCATTTCATATGTCCTTGTTCGTAAGAAAATCTGATTTTGATTATTGAATTTCGAATTCTTTCAGATTCGTTTGATGTAATTCAAATCTAAAAGTCACCTATAAATATGGTTGTAACATTTGGGAAATGATGTAACAAATATCTATAAAAAGAGTCAAGATATTTTTATTTTTATTTTATTGTACATGTAAAATGTAATAGGAATTTAACTTATTCTCTCCTCTTTCTCCTATATTTTTCTTGCACATTCTTTGCATATAAAGTTCGAGCTTATATTTCGTTATACTCTAGAAATAGAATATAAATAACTAGTATTAGTTTATCGAGTTTTTAATGTCCGTGTTTTTTGTTGTGAGCGCATAAGCATCAACGAACAAATCACTTCCATCTTGAAGACTTATTTGGATATCATATGCAGTTTTGGTAACGAGGAACTATAGTTTTAAGAATAGCATCATCTTGTGCCCTTGAATAATTGCGGAATTCTAGTGATCAAGCCATTACTTTATCAACCAAATTGTACAAGTATCATGATTGAAATGTATGATTGAATTTTTCAATGAATGATATCATTTCTAAATCATCTAGATGTCAACACAATAACACTAAACCCTTATTTGATGGTATTTATAAAGAGCAATAGGGAAAAAAATGATATTTTAAATAATGATTTTTTGGAGAATGTATGATTAAAAAGTAGGGAAAAATTTTGAGTTTACGTTCAAAATATTTTAACCTCTAATTGATAGCCATTATTTTGATACTATGGAATTTTCGAATGGTGATTTTTTGAACAATGTGTGGTTAAGGAGTAAGAAATATTTTAGATTTACGTACAAAATATTTTATTGTGTAAATGTGATTGAAAATGAGTATAAAAATTAGAGAATTTTGAAATAATGATTGTCAAATAGAGACTTATTGTGTGAATGTATTGTTGAAAATGAGCACGAGAAATAAAGAGCTTTAAAAAAAAAAAAAAGTCATACTGGGACTAAGCTGGTTTTAGTCTCATTATTTAAAAAATCATTTTTATTCCAATTTATTTTTCAATGTATTCCCTTAATAAAATTATTTTATACATATATCCAAAAACTTTACGTACTTTTTAATCGTGCATTCTCCAAAAAAAAAAATACTAACACGAAACTCATTTTTTACACCAAAAAATGGAGCTCAAACAAAAAGCTTAATTAGACATCATTAAATAAGTTTTGTATTCTCTATAGTTAATTGAATATATCATTTAACAATATTGTTATATCACATTCTGTTTGTGATTTTGAGTTAACATCTACATATCAATATTGACGTAATAATGAATACAATGAAGCTGCGAGGTGAAAAAAACTGGATGAGAATAATAACAATAACAAAAACTCAATTTCTTTTGTGTTGACAATATGATACTTTTAAAAATTTTGCTTTATTTTCTTGTCTTCTTTGCCAAATTTATTGATGGTTTGCATTTATTGGTATTTAAATCCCATGTGTTGAGGTGTGTGCCATAACGGCAAGTGTATACATACATTCAAAATAAAGTAATATAGGTAGAATTACGCTATTTTGTCAGAGGAATTTAACATAAGGATTGACAAATGAAGTTGTGATAGAAAATAATTGGATGACAATGTTGACTGTTTTAAAATAGTCCAATAATATAACGTCATATGGTATTTTGTCATCCAAGATATTAAAGTCATATAGCCATGTAGCAAGATTGAGGTAGAATTGTGTTGTTTTGCTAGAGGAATTTAACACATCGGTTGGTAGATAAAGTTGTGACAAAAAAAAAAAATGATTGGATGATAGTGTAAACTGTTTTTAAAACAGTCTAATATTGTAACGTCAATTCAATCTTGCTACATTGTCAGAGGATTTTAACATCTTGGATGACAGAATGTCACATGACGTTACATTATTGGAATGTTTTAAAAACAATCAATACTGTCATACAATCATTTTTTGCCATAATTTCATTTGTCAACCAAGGTATTAAATTCTTCCGGCAAAACAACATAATTCTAAGGCAAAAGAATGTCAACAACGTGAATTTAAATATGCAAAAAATAATGCATGATATCTTGATACTATGTCAAGTTGTTGACAATTATATTTATAAATAAAAAAAAAAAATTTGCAAAATGAAGTCATAAAACTCTCTGGTTTGAGATCTTTTGTCGATAAGATTGATAGAACAGCTTCATGGGATGGGTCAAGACAAATAATGTGACAATTAGTGACTTTTAACAACATCAAAATGGAGACAATAATAAATAAGATTAACTAAGTTTGAATCTTCTCACAAAGTTTAGAGTAAATTGAAGAGAAAAATTTATTAAAGCGAGCTAAAACAAGTCTCACACGACGACAAAAAATGTTCACTTTTCGTTAAAATAAGGTGTGTAAATATACGTGTTAAGAGTTAGAACAACCTCTTACAACGTAAACTACAAGTTCCAGACATTAGAGTATATGTAAAAATTGACTCAATTTATTTTTATTTCTTTTGTATTATTTGTAAGTAAAATCTGGCAAATACATATTAAAAATCATCAGGCTATATATTTTTTGATTTTGCTTGTAGTGGGTATTGAGTCATCTTTGCCATATGATTGAACATGCATGGAGCCATAAAAAAGCTTTCATTTGAAGAAAATTTTGTCCTCTGCATCAAAAGCAAAATGGATAATAATTTCTGTAAAAAAAACCATGAACAAATATTTCATTTTTTGTAAGTTGCATCTATGGTCCCCAAGCTATAATTTTTTTTAAAAAAAAAAAAAAGAGAGAGAAAAAAATTGGAATGTAATTTTCTCTGAACTCGAGTCTCTATTCTTACAATTTCGTAATAAATTAATCTTTTACGATGGCTTTTGTTGAAAGAAAATATTAAAACGACATGCATTAAGCTTTATGATATAAGAAGTTAAAAATAAAAGACAACATCTGAGCACCTCNTATTAAAACGACATGCATTAAGCTTTATGATATAAGAAGTTAAAAATAAAAGACAACATCTGAGCACCTCTCAAAGTTTAAAAAATTATACTTACCTCTCAAAGTATCAAATACACTGTTAGAGATCTTTTTGAGCCATGTGATTCAATAGTTGGGTTGATATACGTAAAATACCCTTGCGAATAAACAGATGAGATTTTCTACGATTAGTTTTGGTAAATTTCTTAAAGTAAACTACAAGAATATAAATTGACATAACATTGTTTTATATAACACGATCATATTAATATAAATTATAAAGGTTTATAATATTTTAAAGAACTAACATAGTTTATTTTCTTGCTAAATCTTACTTGAATTGTATGTTGGAAAAATGATTATATAGCTGACTTTGGCATGATTTTTGAGTGGGACACGTTTCGTATTTTTGGAAGATAAAGATTGATTGCGTTCTCCTCCGTGAATACATCGAAATCATATATTTAAATAGCTTTCGATTTAGACTAAATTACTATAGTAGCCTGTTTGGTTAGAATTCTCCAATTCTACAGTAAATCAATTCTCATTTTTCAACCACACATTCTTCAATAAAATAATATTTTACATCATATCAATAATTTTTTCTTCTTTTTCAACCACACATTTCTCATCATATCACTATTCAAAATCAATTCTTCCTCCAAAAAATCTAAACCAAACAAGCTCTTACTGTAATTAACAAATCATTAGATTTGTTATATATATCTAATTTAAACTGTAAATACGGTATCAAGTATGTAAATACGATGACCACTGTATATACAGTAACTGTTGCATATACGGTAACCACTACATATACGGTATATCTTGCAAATACAGTAACTATTGTATATACGGTATCGATTGCATATACGGTATCCGTCTTGCATATACGATATCCAGTAATAAAACACTTATCTAACATTGTAAAAGTACGTTGGGCATCATTTCAATCGCACAGCCAAACGATTTATATCATATGTCCTTGTTCGCGGGAAAAAAAAAACTAATTTTGATTATTGAATTTCGAATTCTTTCAACTTTGCTTGATGTAATTCAAATCTAAAAGTAACTTATGAATATGGTTGTAACATTTGGGAAATGATATAACAAGAATCTATAAAAAGATAAATAATTTCATTTAGCCTCGTTGAAGTTACAACCTCAATTTAGATGTCGTTGATGTGGATTAAATGATAAGTAGAATTATATTATTCATTTAATTTTACCTTTCATTTTAATCTATCATCTAACACCATATAAACTGGAATTGTAATTCCAGTGGGGGCTACATAGCATTATTCTAAAAAGATTCAAGTTTTTTTTTCTTTTATTGTACATGTAAAAACTAATAGAATTTTCCTCTTTCTCCCATATTTTTCTTGCATACTTTTTACTATTCTTGGCATCTACAGTTCAAGCTTATATTCCATTATACTCTAGAAATAGAATATAAAGTTTATCAAGTTTTTAGTGTTCGTGTTTGTTGTTGTGAGTGCATAAGCGTCAACGAACAAATCAATTGATTCCATTCCATCCTGAAGACTTATTTGATATCATATGTAGTTTTGGTAATGGAGAACTATAATTTTAAGAATGGCATCATCTCGTGCCCTTGAATAATTGTGGAATTCTAGTGAGCAAGCCATTACTTTATATGTACATGTATATGTAGAATTGATCACACTTTATGTATACGCGTGCATGAATTATATTGTAGTAAAATATTAAAATTTAGTTAATGAATTTATTTTAATAAGCCAATGACAACATATTAAACTATACCTCAAGTACTATAAGAGGCAAACTATTTAAAATCGTGACAAAAACAAAAGCTTCACACCAATTTTTAAACTGATTGGTTGTATAAGAAAATGTAACCTTAGTAAGTAGTAACTAAATGGTAAGAGAAAATTATTCTTATGTGTAAAAAAAGAAATTATGAAAAATGTGTAATTGGAAATGAGTTTTAAAAAAAATTAGTATTGGAAAAAAAAAATGAGAGTCAAACATGACTTAATTTGACTGCGCAATAGTAAAGTCTTGTTTGCCACATTTTTTTTTATCTTATTCTTCTTCAAAATTATCTTCGACCACACAAATTTATGATTTTTATTTACTTTATAGATATACATTATCAGAAAAAAATTAATTTTAATTTGAAAAAAAATCCGTCAAACCAACATAGAAATATAATAAAATTATTTTTCATGACATTATTTTCAGTTAATTAAGTCAAAACCAGGGAAATTGTCAACCTAAACCGTGGAAATTATCAAACAGACACTCTTCCTACGTGGAGTCACACGATTGGATATCCTATCATTTTTTACAACAAAATCTTTGTCCTCTAAAGAAATAAAAATAAAAATCCACAAGTGTCTTCACCATAAAAACCCCACGCCACTCTCCACTGTTTCTTCTTCGTCCGCTTGACAAAATCTATAATAATCTCCCGCAAAACATTGCGGCTAAATCAACCCAAAAATCTTGTTATAATTACAACCCTTTATCAAAACAATCCCTTTTTGTTTATTAATATGAAAATCCAAATTGAAAAACAGAGTCTTTTCATCATCTTAATCTCGGGGTTCTTGTTATGGAATCGGGTCGAATCGATCCGATTCGATCTCGAATCTGGGCACACCAAATGCATAGCAGAAGACATAAAGAGTAATTCAATGACCGTCGGAAAGTATCACATTGTTAACCCTAATGAGGGCCACCCTTTGCCTGATTCACATAAAATCTCCGTCCGGGTAATTATTATTTTGAAGTTCAATTTTTTTTTTTCTAACTATTAGTTAGTTTTCTACTCCTGGCTATCAATTTGCTAAAAGGGTTTTGACCAATTTATGTATGATGATTTGAAAACAAAGATATTTTAGAAATATTGAAACTTTAAATCCCTTTAACGTCAATTGTTTTGATTACAAATGAGTTTCGAGGAGAACGATTCTTACGGTTGAACTTTTCTGTTATTCTGAGGAGAAGGCTTTATTAATCTAACCACGTGAATTCTTTTGGTAACTTTATTCTTTTCGTGTTTCTTTGGGGTTAATGGGATTGGATTTATGTATACAAATTATTGAATATTTTATGAGAAGAAGTCCTGTTCTAGCTTTGCTTATTAGTTCAGTGGAAATCAAAGACTTTGCTCGCTTTTGCTTTATTCTGTGTAAATTTATCCTGAGTATTAATGGAGTAGAAATTGTTTGATTTATTTTTTTATGTAACTTGTAGGTGACATCAGCTTTTGGGAATAGCTATCACTACTCAGATAAATGGAGTAGAAATTGTTTGATTTATTTTTTTATGTAACTTGTAGGTGACATCAGCTTCTGGGAATAGCTATCACTACTCAGATCATGTTACAGAGGGGCATTTTGCATTTCAATCAGCGGAGGCAGGTGATTACATGTCTTGCTTTTTTGCAGGTGATCATAAACCTTCCACTACTATTACGGTTGACTTTGATTTGAAGTCTGGTGTTGCTGCCAAGGATTGGACGAATGTAGCCAAGAAAGGTTCTGTTGAAGTAAGTGCTCGATTTTCTACATCTTTTCTCTTAATCGAATTTATGCATGTGATTTTTAGTCTGTCTCTGGTCTTAAGTTGAAAGTGAGCTTATTTGTATATTTGATCGCGCAGTGTATCTTTTGTTAAGTGTAGTTTACATCTCATACTTGTGGTTGTAGATTCCGTTTTGTCACTTGCTCTATGGATTTTGCCCATCGCTAAAAATTTTCGTTTAAAATGTCTTTAGGCATAAAATTTCCAACTTACCCTTATTAGAGAAAGGCCTTCCTTTCCAATTCATCATCTCACCATCCCCTCTGCCCTCTACTGCCTGCCCACATCCCCTTCCCTTTACCCCGCATACTTGAGAGCTTCCCAAGGATCTTGCTTCTGCGGCTTGGGGTGGGGCATGGTTGTGTAATTACGAAAGTGGGAGAGGGAGGGTGTGGGGGAGATGACTATAATTAGCGAGTGGTTCATGTAGTCTTTTTTGTATATTTTGACCTGAAATTTTTATGCAAGTCTGTTTCTTACTAAACCATGGTCTTCATCAAATGATTCGTTGTGAACACAAGCATTCTCTAGCTTTTTCTGTGAATCTGCTTTTGTGCAGTAATTTCTTGTTCTTGCTTTGAGATCTGAATTACACTTATTAGGAGGTTACTGCCAAAGAAATCTAATCCAGATTTTTATGTTTGATTGTTCAAGGTTCCGGGTGATATTTGAAACTGTTCTATTTCTATACACCCTTATGTATCTCTTCCTTCTCTTGAAGTTGTTTGTCCGACTTTTTCATACTGCATTAAAGATATCTGAACATGGTAAATTTGATTGCAGATATGTAATAATGCCTGAAATGCTTGAATTGGATGTAAATTGTCAATAAAAATGATGATGCGGTCTACCCTTTTTTTTTATAAGTGTATTCTCATGTCCCAGGTTATGGAATTAGAGCTGAAAAAAATGTTTGATACAGTCCAATCTATCCATGACGAGATGTTTTATCTACGTGAAAGGTGAGCTATTCAGTTCTAACTTCCAAACAAAATTTTGGCATATTTGGTAGGGGGGATTATATAGTTCTGAAGCTAAATCTTGTTGCCTATATTGTTCTATCCTCTTGTTCTGTATTGCGTATCTAACATGCATTTTAGGTTTTCACTTGATAACAACTGATGTAGAACCTTATTCCCCTCGTATGATTGATTCTTGTTCCAGGGAGGCAGAAATGCGGAAACTTAACAGGTCCACAAATAGTAAAATGGCGTGGTTGAGTTTTTTGTCGTTTTTTATTTGCTTGTCCGTGGCTGGCATGCAGGTATGGCATTTGAAGTCGTTCTTCGAAAAGAAGAAGCTTATTTAACGTTGTTCTAAATCGTCTTAGTGTTTTGTAGTCGTGAATTGGAATTACAAATGCCCAAATTTGAATGGATTTTTCTAGAATTCTAAAAGTAGGAATCCGATTCCAAATATTCAGGGTTCACACTAGTGTTTTTCTGATTATTATACAAGTTCTTAGGGTCCGTTCGATAGGCAAAGGTGGAAAGGAATTCCAATTCCACGATAGTTGGAAAATAAAAATCCACCAAATTCAGATAAATTCGTTTTCCATGAAAACAAAGAAAATGCATGTTAAAGTGGTTGTACCTCAAAATTCAATTTTCATTTTCACGTTGCAATCAAACGATCAAAGTGGAATTCATTTTTTTCGAATGTGACATTTTTTATGAAATTCGTTGCAATCAAACATGACCTTAGCGTTTCGTAATCGTGAATTGGAATTACAAATGCTCAAATTTGAATGGATTTTTCACGAATTCTAAAAGTAGGAATCCAATTCCAAATATTCAGATGCAGGGTTCACACTAGTGTTTTTTCTGATTATTATACAAGTTTAACTGGGAAAAGGAGAATTACGCTCTTATTCAATGTTGCACTGGACTTGCAATAAATATCAACGAGTGTTCCGAATGTCGTTCGTGTGAAGATTGTTGAACAGATGACGAATATGGACTTGTTTCCTGAAAGGATTTGAGAATCATTTAAAAGAATTATAAATAACTACCACTTGCTACATTTTGAAATCAATTAATTTGTACCTTATTTTCAACCCTATCTGTGAAGAAAAACATGGAGGAAATAATTCCCCAGGTTTAATCATAGATGCCACAAACATAAATATGAATGCAGAATGAATACGTATAGAATCAACCTAAGTTGCTTCTATTCTGCCAAATATAACTACAGCAGTAACGTAATTAATTACGATTAATTTAGAAAAGTACAAGACATGTCTGAAATTATTTCTAGAAGTCAGCCAACTACAACAGATTACAACTCAAAGAAAACAAGATTGGATAATGAACATTTATAATGTTAACAAAGGCACTAATTGTCACTCACTTTGAGATCAAGAAACTGGGACTGTAGAAATAATAAGCACGCCCAAGATTAAATCCAAATGGCACGATAAAGCATTGGTCAAACGAGCAGTCTTGCAAACCTCAAACGACGGACTTCATTAACAATTGATCTTCATTCCGTATGCAATATTGGTAGATATGAAGCATCGTCTTTCATATTTGGTATACCTCATGCCGGAAAGATGCTCCAGTGATGATCGGATGGTAACATATCCTTTATCTTTTCGAGCCTCTTCAATATCTCCAAGAAAGAAGGTCTCAGATTCATATCTGCTGCCCAGCACCTCTCAGTTAACCTACACGTCCAACTCAATTGATTATCGGGATGTTAAGTATTCAAGTGACCATATTGTCTGCTAAAAACACATTTGCAGTAAAATTGGCGGTTGCACCAATGTGTTAAAAATGTATATGATTTAAGTTATTTTAAAGTCCAATTTACAGCTGAACATGGGCCACGGTTACACATGCACACCCTACAAGATATTATAGACCACTTACTCTCTCAAATCCGGTATGAAACCTTTTGCCCTAATACTTGGCCTGTGTCCCTCTGCCACATATCTAGCGGCTTCATATGGTTCGTAATGTGCCAGTGGCGGTTCACCTTCAAGCATCTGCATTAGTTCGCAGGTCTCTTTAGATTATATTCCAATCAATTATGGTTCCATTCTATTCTATTTCAGGACAAACAACAAAATTACCTCGTATAAGATCATTGCAAAAGAGAAAACATCGACTTTCTTATCATATTTTCGGTGCTTGAACACTTCAGGAGCCATATACCGGTCTAATAGTTGCAAAAATACAGAATTAACTACCATTGTCAAATCCCAGCTTTATGGACAATTCACAAAATAGTTACTTACAGCTTCCAGTTTCACCAGTCATTTTGTACACATCGTGAGAATTTTGCACCCTAATAAGCTTGCTTAATCCAAAGTCTCCAACTTTCAAATGGTCTGCACTCGAGTTGACAAGAAGAACATTCCTAAAAAAGTGCCATACTCAGTTAGAAAGCTATTGGGGAAAGATTTTACCAAGAGTTCCCAATACAGAAGGAGAATGATGTACAAGCATTTGGATGAGACACGATGACATTGACAGATATGTAATAGTTATTCGACAAAATATGCTCATGTCCTCCCGATTGTATTCAGAAAGCCAGCTAACCTTGGTTTTAGATCTCTGTGTATTATAACATTTGGCTCGCTGTGAAGACAAGCCATGCCCCTGTCAAAACATGATTTGTGAAACTTAGCATACTACACAGTCTACATTACTGCATTTTTAAATATTAGAAAATCATCCCATATTCTTAAAGGAGGCTTGTTCGGTCATGACACCAATATACTTCAAGACATAAGAAATAAGAACTATCACCCAAAGCATACATCATATTAAATTTAACCAAATTACAAGGAAACTTATTCATAAAGCGACCCCCCCCCCGCCCCGCCCCCCCCCCCCCACCCCCCCCC
>CAIGRS010278616.1:0-10639 GCA_903798395.1 Fraxinus floribunda
CTGGCTCCGCCCCTGATCACAGCCTACCAGTAAGTTAACTAGGCCATACATGGTTGTGGAAGGTTCAAAAGTTTAATTAAAATTACTAAAAAACGAGAAGCGAACTAGTGAACCAGTTGTCTATACCGGTATATCAATTAGCAGATTGGTCAATACGGTAATATGCTTGAACCCAATAACCCTGTAGTAATGTTTCTTAGTATTCTCAACTACCAGGTTATGCATAGTTGTTCAGTTCTTATTGATGAAAGTAATCCTTGACCTGCCATTTTTCTAATTAGGAGCCTGGATTATAAAATAATTGACCTTTTCAAATCTTGATTTAAAACTGTGACAGTGAATTTCTCTAAATATATTATTTTCTCAGTCTTTGAGTGCTTCATTTTTATGCTTTTCTTATAACTTTCCGTTTGTCCATCTACATCTTAAGTTTCTACAAACAAAAATGTCCCACGGTGTTATCACATTTCACAATTAATGCAAACTATTTCTGGGACTCTAGTTATTAATTAGCCAGCTAACATATTATAGCAAACTCATGATGTTCAACTATTGAGTTGAAAGCATCAAAAGTAAGAAAAACTGATCAAGCATTATATTATTACCAACCAATCATCTTTTAAATACAATTACATTATAAAAAATTGCAAATTATTACATGGTGCGAAAGTGAGTATTGTTGTTCATATTGATGGCTTTGCCAGCTTATTGCTTCAGGGTTATCAGCATCCCCTGAAATACAATTTCATTCACGACTAATCAGGTTTTACTTATTTTGGTGAAAGTTGGATAACCACATTTTGTCTAGGCGCCTTTTGATTTTTTGAACACTTGTAAACATGTTATGAAGCTCCCTCTCCACTTGGAATTCTCTGTAAAAATGTGTTATGGTCCAAACTCATTAAACGACCTATGCTGGCAAGAAAATTGTTTTTGAGTTTGAACATGTAATGTTTGAAGTTTGGCTGAAGTGATACTGATTTGTCTTGCCTAATTATGATTGTATATAAGTCTAAGATAAAATATCAGTTCAATAGTTTTGCTCTGCTATGAGATAGCTGACTATTAATTTCAGTTTCACATATTTCTGGGAAATGAATTTTATCTAGTGTTATGAGGGGAATGTGTTTTTGACGATGAATTTTATCTGACAGGAGCATAGTACGAAATTCTATGAAATTGTTTTCAGATAAATTCAAATAACTCTACAGTTATATTTTTACTGCATGTCTTTTCCTCCCTTGGTATATGACATTACTTTTAATGTGACTTGACTTACAATATTGTTCATGTGGTTACAGCCTTTTTTTCAAGCAGGAAATGGAGCTTTCGTTGATAGGTCTTCAAAATGCTGGAAAAACGTCACTTGTAAATGTTATCGCTGTAAGTAAACAGATACTAGTCATCTTGTCATGCATATCTGCAGAGCTATCTACTTGTTTTTATTAGTTGATTGGTCAAAGCAATGAGTGTTTCCTTTCTTGCTCTACTTCCCAGACTGGTGGATATAGTGAAGACATGATCCCTACGGTTAGTTGTCTCCTCAAAATGCCCATGTCAGCTTTGATATGCTGATTATTGCTTACTTTCACGACTGTGGTGATATGATGATATTGTATTGTTTTTCAGGTAGGATTTAATATGCGGAAAGTGACTAAAGGAAATGTAACAATAAAGTTGTGGGATCTTGGTGGTCAACCCAGATTTCGGAGTATGTGGGAGCGATACTGTCGTGCTGTTTCTGCTATTGTGTAACTTCTCTCCACCTCATCTGTTATATAATTTGTTACAAATGCTTGTTGGTTCCATGGCACTAAAAAAAGTTAAATCTTAAATCAGGATCTGTATAAATTTTGCCAGATGTATATACTGTCATTCAAGGCCTTCTGCGGTGCAAATCTCTTTGATATGAAAAGTAACATTTTATCACTACAAGGTGACATTGTGTTGTACTTTATTATGGGTTTTACTGAAGATTACAAGTAGTATGCCGGAATCCCATTCATTGAAATTCATCTCTGGCCATAGGTTAGGGCAAAGCTTGGTGTTTTCGTTAAAAATATGATTCCACTTGAAGTTTTAAGATTTTAATATCTTGATAATATTATTTTCATTTCTAACTTGATTTGTCTGCAGTTATGTTGTTGATGCTGCTGATCATGAATCATGATAATGTCAGTATCTCAAAAAGTGAATTACATGACCTGCTGAGCAAACCGGCACTCGGTGGTATTCCTTTGCTGGTTCTGGGAAACAAGATTGACAAGCCTCAAGCCCTGTCCAAGCAGGGTTTGACTGATAAAATGTAAGTAGAGACAACTACATTTGTGGCACATCAATAACCAACTTATCCTTTGTTTTTCATGCAATTGTTAGTCAATAACTTGATTTTGATTGTAGTTTCCACCCATTCATGCGTGTTTTCTTGTGTCTCTGTGGGTTTGGGGGTTGCGGACATTCTTGTGTGTTTTTCAAGACTATGCAGCTTTATTTTTGCTTTTCTGGATTTCGTAACTTAAAATGACATGTTCTGCAGGGATTTAAAATCTATCTCAGATAGAGAGGTTTGCTGCTATATGATTTCATGCAAAAACTCAACCAACATCGACCAGGTCATTGATTGGCTAATTAAGCATTCTAAATCGAAGAGTTAAGCACGAGGACATGTAATTTAATTTGTGTTCAAATTCTCAAGAAATGGATTTCATATTGTTGTTGATAAAATGCACATCTATCTTTTTGGCTGATTGTCTTAATGCCTTCTTTGTTGTGATTTGACTCTCTTCATTTTTTTAGCTTGAGAGAATTTCGATGGCTTTCATTGCAGTTGATTCGACGTGCGTATGGTAGATGGACTGGATAAATATTTCACGGATTAAATTTATTAGTGATCACCCAACTTTATACCTAGCATGGTCACTCAATTTGATTTTATTACACCATGGCTATCCAACTTTATATGTAGGGCCTGTTCGGTAGAGATTAAAATCCAATTAAAATTGAAAATGCAGTCGTTATTAGGTTTTACTTGTCTAATAAAAGTCAAAAATAACAACTAGTTTTTCAATTTTAATCTCTACCGAACAGGCGCTTAGTGTCATCATAACTATTCAAATTTATATTTATTTAATGAAAATTGTGAAAATAAGTTGGATGGAAAATATTTTATGATATTAGGTGACCATTGTTAAATTTATATGAAATTGAATGATTATAATGAACTAAAATCAAATTAGCTGGGCATGGTAATACTAAATATAAAATTGAATGGCCACATTGGCACTAAGTATAAAATTGTGTGAACATTGGTGGATTTAACCCAATATTTCACACTTAAATAACTTTTCCTTTTGACTAAGATAACAAATCATATCCTCTATATTACACTGAAGTATTCTTTCCAAGAGGATTTTTTAATAAGATTTATATATTTTATTATCTCTTTTTCTAATTTCTAACATCAAATAGATAAAATTTAATTTTAGTAAATTAATAAAATATTGAATAATCAGAAAGTATTTTGTCCCTGTTTGGGCCACATTTTCTAAAAATTATTTTTAACAATACATTACATGAAATAAATAACTTTTACGAACTTTTTAACTAGAGATTTTGAACTATTTAGCATCATTCCGTATTAGTGGTATAATGTAGGCACAGTTGGGCTACATTTTAGTATCGATAAATCGCGGTAGATACCTTAGAGATTTAGCAGTTGAGACGTTGAAGTAAGATTTGAAAAAAAAAAAAATTAAAAAAAGTTCAATGACTTGAACCAACTAACTACATAAAATTTAAAATAGTGAATAGTGTGAGATCATAAAAAATGTTTTTTACGGCCGAATTAGGGTCAATATGCAATAAAAGTAGGCTAGGTGGAAAGAGTTGAGATCTGTTGTCCAAAATTTGTACAACTTAGTGTTCACTCGATGATTCATCAATACATCATTTTACACATATTTTTTAAGTACAAGTGGTAGTAAGAGAAAAGTTGAACGTGTTAAAGTAGCTCAAGAATTGGGTTCAAGTAAGGAGATGTTTGCAAACTTTTTATCCTCAGTCGATGAAAAACCAGCTTCCATCATCACTGTTACATAGCTTTAAGCAAAGACAAACGTGCTACATATCTAGTTTGTAACTCGAAAAGTTAGAACCCATGTGAACAAGGCAAGAATCTATCATTCTTTTAATTAATTTTTTTTTAAATTTTATTTATATCTACTTAGTCTTGATTCTATTGATCTGGGTTTGACCCTGACCCTTCATTTTTACTTGATCAATGTCAAACAGCACTAATCGTTTCTATTAGTATAGGCGCGCATTGTGTTTTGTTTGTCCCCAGTTGTACAATTTGGTGGAAGTTATTTGTGTTGTATTCATGTCGTGTCGATAGTTATTGCAACCAACAGAGTAGGTTCGAATGCTTCTCTCGGAAGCAATGGTCGAGTTTTAACTTTCAAGTTGCAATCTTTCAAGGTAGTAAGAATTACGATGACGCCCAATTATGTCGCAAGAATCCTTTGCATAATGATTTCAGTCAAGTGCATTCACAAAATATCAAAAGACTTTAATATTACACTCTGAAAATGTACTAGGAGGAGAAAAAGATGAGGTTGATCAGTAAATTTTTATTGTGGAGACTTGAAAGTAGAGGAAATGCGTTTAAGTTCCAAATTCAGCAATACTCTGTAAGGACGGTCTCCATTGCGCTCCAACACGATGCCTTCCCACACCTGTACTGCAGTTAGTGCTGCTTCCTAGACCTAAAAGCTCCTGCCTCATCTGAAAATGGCACCAAGACGACAAAACACATTGAGCGTTAAATAAATTAAACACGCTTGAGAACAACAATCACAAACCATTCTTAGTGTAATTGACTCGATCGCCAAATTGACATACAAAACTGAAATTTCTATCAAGTATGATGAAATGGGATTTTGCAGTTTAGTTAGTTAACGGTCAATTTTCCTGAAGTCATAAACTCTAGTTTGATAGTCATTATTTGGTCAAAATAATATTTTGAATTGTGATTTTCATGAGAATATGTGGATAAAATTAAGGAAAAATTTTGGATTTTAAGTATAAAATATTTTATTGTGTGAATGTGTGGTTGAAAATAAGGACGTAGAAAAAAGAGTTTGAAAATAATAATTGTCAAATAGAGTAAGTTGTAATGCCAATGTCACCTTTTTATGATTGACATTTAACCCTAACATATATAGCCCATGTTTGAGCCTTATTTTTGGGCCAAAATGCATTTTGAAATGGTGTTTTGTTAAATAATGTATGGCTAAAAAATAAGAATTTTTTTTTTTGGTTTAAATGTAAATTTATTTTATGAGAGAATGCGTTGTTCAAAATAAATTTTGAAAAAAAATGACTTTTTAAAAGAATTGGGCCAAGGGTCGGTGGCCTCGCCTATGAAAAGTTCCATGTTTGGCTTTTTGCGAGTGTGCATGTGTGATTGTCTTGCTTATAAGTATGCGTTTGATTGCGAATATAAAATTTGAATGAAAATAAAATAAATTCTAGACAATTGACTTGCCTATAAGTTATTTGTAGTTCAAGTTTAACAACATAGGTTTTGTGCCTAATGTCCATGTGATCTCTTTATGATGGCATTTAACGCTATTACCCCCACCACATCCCTAAATACAGCTGGGTCAACGTTGGTTGGGCTTGCCCAACCCACGAAAATTCCAATGTGGGGTCTGGACAGGGCAGAAAACCCAGGGCGGGCTGTCGTAGACCTCTCTGCAACTGGGCTGATCTCACATGATTAATTAGAAATAGAGATAATTTAATCAATGACCATTGAACTTTGCTATAATATCATACTTGCTTACCGATTTTTAAAAATTTACTCGCTTCTGACTAAACTTTCTTATAAGTTACTACTCGCTCACTGATATCTAAAACGTTACTCGTTGCTCACCTAAATTTAAACAAAATAATTAGCTGTTCACTAAACTTTGCTATAGATAACACTAATGGAACTAATCGATGGTTAATTTTGTTTAAATTTGGGTGAGCAACGAATAACTTTTTTAAAATTTTATCGAGCAAGTAATAATCTGTAGCAAAGAATCCCACTAATTAAAAATTCAAAAAAATCAACAATTGATTGATGAATAACATTATTCTAGTTCTTGTTGAAGAATACCTCGGAGGATCTGCCATTTGATAATCTCGAGTTGGAGTTTGGATTGGTACGAGGCCGTGTCTTGTTTTGATCTAAATGCAGTGCTCCACTTTCCTTGAGTAACTTGCCTAGCTTTTCACTTTTCTTGGCGGCAAACTCTTTCAATACATCTATGCCACCATGAAACAAATTAAACCACTATTTTCAACAGCTGGCTTAATTGGATTATCATAACATTGTAGAGTACCAACCTTCAAAGGTGATGAGTCGATAAACTTGTCCAATATGCAGAGTATCATCCGGGCGTAGAAGCTTGAGCTGATTCACTGGTGAGGTGATTACTAGAGCAACATAATGGCCAGGATTGGATGTCATGACCTCATGGGCACTCACCGCCCAGTAAAATCTCTCCACCTTGTTACCACCCGGATGTTGAACCACCACCGTCGCTGCCTCCGCCGCCTGGCAATTTCCCATTCTTCTTTTGCTTATGAAAATGGAAGAGATACAGTGCCACTACCCACAAATCAGTTACCAATGGTACTTCAATTTTCTGAAGAAGAAAAGAAAAGAGAAGAAAATCTTACACCATACGCATTAAATACTGTATGTAACTGGAATCTGTAGGGAGATATGAGAAGAAATTTTGTAAATGAGAGAGCGTGTAAAGAAAGCGTAAATAAATTGGAGGATTGATCTGATCTGCCAAACCACCTGAAAATTTGCAGGCTTTAGTTTTTCCTTTGTTATTTATGGTTGATTACTTGATTTGGGTTTTGCGTTTGCTGGTGGGTGGATGGGTGGTGAACGTGGGGGTCCACATATTAAACTGGAATTCAATGATAGTCAATCATGTACTATTTGGAGAACCAATCCTGTCTATTTAATCATTAATGGGAATATTTCACCATTGATCTTCATCTTATTGACCCAATAGTTTTAAACCCTACTTTTGAAAATGAGTAATGACTCATTTGGCATTATTTTTAAAAAGTCAAAAATTGATTCTAAAATTAAGAAATTGCTTTTAACCCCTGTTTGGTACACATTAAAATTTTCAATCACACATTTTTTAATAAAATAATATTTTACATCACATCAATAATTTTTCCTTCTTTTTCAACCACATATTCTCTATCAATCTATTATTTCAAAATACATTATTCCAAAAATAATGTGGCTCAAACACACCTTATTATATTTGGATAATTTTTTGAAAATATTTGTCTGACTAGGAAAATTTTAGGTTATCTTTTCCGTAAAACTTTCCAGTTCTGTACAAATGTACTCTAAATTGATCTACCTTCCACAATAGTTACACAATCAATTCTCCGAGACAAAAAAATTATTCGGATTTACAATAAATTTGTAACATGACCACGAAAATGTGGTTAATTTAAATTTTTCAACCAGTCGAGAAAGAGAGTCTTAACTTTACAAAGTTGTACATGACTACCTAATGATTTACAAATATTTTTAATAATGAAAGGTTAATAATCAACACCTACTTGTTAATCAAATAATAGGTTGAGGACTAGTAGTGAAACTTTCCCTTGTCTAATATTCATCTCAAATCTCAATTGCCACTTGAAAAGATAAAAAGTAAAATTCTATGACCTTGGACTTGCACGTATGTTAAAACTCATTTTTGCTTTGTCTGTCATCATTTTTGCCCAGTAGTAAAAAAACACTCTTTTTGAGAATTGTACCAAAAAAAAGAAAACTTTTTGATCGACACTTGGGCGTGTATTAGTTCTTGTTTTAGTCGGTAATCCACCACCACCGCCACCACCATCTTCTTCTGTTCTACATTACCCGTTTGACCATATTATTTCACATTATAACGAAATTAATAGTAATTTTTTGGAGAATGTATGATTAAAAAAACAAAGTTTTTGAATTTACGTATAATAATATTTTATTTGAGAATAAGTGATTGATAAGAAGAGCAACAAAAAAAATAAATTATAATTTAATAAAGAATAATAAGTCCAAATGGATTGTATTCAAAAAAGGATTATGCTATGGACACATAACTTATAATGAACAAATGGAAGTCCCGATGGCGACCTCTAATGGGGGGCCTCCATTTGTTCCCTTCAAAACAAATCATTTGGGACAGGTTTCAGTCGTGGTTTGATTCTTCTATTGATGCGAGTTTTAAATTATGGCTTATTCCAATTGTACAGAAAGGAAACCACAAAAATTGACCATAGAGATAAAACCGGGGGCAAATGTGGTGGTACATACGCGCATTTAATAAAGGCTAAATTTAAGTTGATATTCTCAATATTGTGCCGACGTGCCGTTTTTGTTCTAGCTATTGTTATTACACTCATAATTCCAACAATTTAAAATTATGGTTCTAGCAGAAAATCTTTATTTGAACTTTAAATGACTGTATAATGCTAATGTGTCAAAGCAAGAAGATAGGTTGCATAAAAGAATAAAGGTTTTTAGTCGTATATTCTCTTAATAAAATAATTTGTATCTGAGCCGATAATTTTTACTTACTTTTTAACCAGGCGTTCTTCAAAAAATTAGATCTGCTCTCTTTGTTGTTTTAATATCATTTTCAATTTTCAGTTTTCGAAAACACTGAAGACATGTTTACTTACTTATTTCAGAAACGAATTTTAAAAAACGAATTTAAAATTTACCAAGAAAACGAAAAACGCTAAAAAAGTCATTTTGATTGTTTTCAGTTAAAATCAAACTAAAACTTCATTTTTTTTTTTATTCAAAATTTAAAAAGAAAAAAGAAAACACCAAAAAAGTCGTTTCGACTATTTTCAGTTAAAACCAAGCCAAAACTTCATTTTTTTTTTTTTTTTTGAAAACAATTTTTCAAAATGATAAAAATAACGCGTTTTCAGCAATCTCAAAATCGACACTCAAAACACAAAATTCAAAATGAATTCAAAAACTGAAAACTAAAAACTGAAACCCGAAAAGAACAACCCATTAACTTTCATAAAATTTATTTTCAAAAGAGCTCTAGCTGCTCTACCAAACAGGAGAGAATTTTTATTTTTATTTTTTTGATAAGACATCACATGGGTGTTATGTGTTAATTTAATGTTTAAACAAATATTTTCTTTTAACTAGGAATATATATGTCACTTTTTTAAAAGGCCAAAGATATGAATACAAAACTGATAAATTGGAGGCAAGGATGATACATTTATGAAAAACTGGAAACGTATGGTGGAATTTAGCCTGTAATAAGTACTGAAATAAAATAACGAAGTTTTGATTCTATGTAGGGGAAATTCTGTAAATGGTATTAAAAAAAAAAAAAACTTTATGATAAGTGTATTTTGTACACTTATTTGAACCACTAAACACGAGTATTTGTGATTGATTGGATGAATTATAGTCTAATTTTTTATTAAATTTATTTTTTAGGTAAAACTCGAGACAAATTAGGTGAATTAGAATAAATGAGCAGAAAGGGACAAAATGGAGGAAATCCAAAGTACGAGGACCAAATGCAAACTTTCAAAAGTTGATTTGAGATGCAAACGATGATTGAAGATCACGTATGATCAAATGAAGGCAATTGAAGGTCAAATTTAAAATATTCTCACAAATTAATTTCCCGTCAAAAAAATTATGTTGTAGATTTTCAGTCTCATATTGAAATCCATTTTTAGCATTGTAAACATTCAAAACTGAAAATGGTATTTCTAGAAGAATTGTAACCATTTGAATTAACTTTTTTAACGTACTTTGAATAGTGTAAATCGAATATCATGAAAAAATATTATGATAAAAATACTAACGATTGCTTAGGGCAAAAACGTGCAAACCGTGCCGAGAGGGAAAGCCGACTCACCCGTGCCGTTCACACAAAAATCAGCAGGGAGCTAATTAGTTGGCCAACGCGAATCCAAGTTTTTTATTCCTTTAAATACAAAACGGGGGGCTCTCTCTAACTTCTTAATACACAATTATATAATCAAATTTTATCAAGAAAAAAGGGCATATATTGAAGAATTATATATATATATATATATATATATATTGAAGAATTTAACATTGGACTTGAAAACTAGCATCTTTTAAATTATTTCATGATCCGCGTGGTATTTTTTCATTATTCTTATTGTAATTTATACAAAATCATACTACGCTGGATCCTTTTTATATTGGATACAGATGAACCATATTATTTATTTTAATTCAAGATTAATAGTTTAATAGTTCTTGCATTCTTGATTAATTTTGCATTCCCATTACATTATTTAATTATTTGATCGCCAATTACATAATAAGTTTAGAACGCGGTATGATTAATACATGAGCAATAGATGTTAGGAATAAAAATATCGCGTGTGCTATCATATAAATAATCTAAAATTTAATAAGTTCTAATCATTCAGATTCGTACAAGAAATAGACTTGAATTGTGATTAGAATATAATTATTTTATGTTGGGGTGGGTGGAAAATATGAACTTTTTATATATTTGTTTTTAAATAGTTTTTTTTTTTT